>JAKOGI010003831.1:0-40696 GCA_029747015.1 Carnegiea gigantea
ATATATATATATATGTAAAACCCTGAAAATCTAATTTGAAATTTTTGCCCAGTTGGATCGACCTAGGCCAAGTCAACCCAAGTCAGTGTCAATTAACTCTCGTGAAATTCTTTTAAGAAAGTTCTTGATATATTTTAGAAAGTATTAAAGTTTCCAAAATTTTTCCTTTCCGATTTTTGTAAAACTTCTAATGTCATTGTTATTATCTTATTATTATGAATATTATTTCACTCTACTATTAATATTATCGTTTCATTATTTTATCTGTTTAGACGTATGCAAATTCTACTATTTTGTTGATATTATTAATATTATTATCACCTTATTATCCTTTTATCATCTTATCATTATCCTATTATTATCACCTTATTATCCTTTTATCATCTTATCATTATCCTATTATTATCACCTTATTATCCTTTTATCATCTTATCATTATCATACTATTATCACCTTATTATCGTTTTATCATCTTATCATTATCCTATTATTTTATTATCCAAAAAAAAATCCAAACCCTAACCACCCCCCTTTGCTGCCGCCACTTGTGTAAAAAAAAAATAAAAAATCCAAACCCTAACCACCCCCATATTTCTAATTCTTTAATTACTACTGTTTTAATGTGAAGGGCAGTAGGAACTCCTAACGGGGTGTTACCGCCGTATTCCCTTCTTGGAAATACCAGGCTGGATATCATAACTGACCCTTAAAGGAGAAAAAAATAAACGAAGCCCTTACAAATCAAAGCCCACCATACATGGGTCTAAGAATTTTAACACAGAACTTGTACATCATAAATTAACCAGCTAAATTCCATTACAACTTTTAAAACCCTTTTTAGGGACAATCAGCATTCGAACCTCGCTCTACTCTCCTGTCCCCAATCCCAAGAACAGCTAAATCACCTGAAAACAAAACATTTTATAATAGTGAGATAAACTCAGTAACATTCACCACCAACGGTCAAAGACACGTACAAATTCATTTTGAAAACATTTTAGGGAGAGGGGGAAAAACAACATCACGTTTCAAGGTACACAACCCATTATCACCATCTTCCTTAAACTAAATCAAGTTCAGAATCACACTTCCATAGTTCCATTCAAAATGTTCAATTTTAGATAAGTCTTGGGTGAGCGACCCCAGTGGGTCTCATGGCCTGCGCTCTAACATGGCGCAGCCGTTCAACTCTTTCCTGGCCTACCGCTCCTCAGGCGGTTACCGCTTAACTTTCCTGGCCTACCACCATCATGGGTGGTTGCCGATAACCTGGCCCACGTCTCGGCTGAGTACGTGGCCGCTCACATGCATGCACCTATTACCTGGGGAAGGCTATGGCCTTCAATCAGTTCCAATCGATTTAACTCACCCTATTTAGTTCCTTTCAGTTAATGGATACCAACTTGACGCATTCAGTTTCATTCAGATTTAAATGCTTTTCCCAACAGAAATCAGAACGCAGAAACAGAGCTTCAAATACAATCACAGTAAGTTTCAACTTTTACAACAGTAAGTTTCAACTTTTACAATATGGAGATTTCCAACTTCCAGAACAAACACAGCATTCAGTTCCCACCAAGGAATCCTTTATAATTTCACATCAGCGAACATTCTTTTTGGAAAGAAATGCCAAGGAATCAATACAAGAACTCCCACAGCTTCCATAATTTCAGTAACACAGGGGAAAGGTTAGGGCATGACTGTTACCTGAGTACCGTACAATTTACGGGCTCGGTTACTCTAATGAGGGTTCACTGTTCCGCACCTGAGTCCACAAGTAGTCCATAGTTAGTCCACATTCAGTGTAGGGCAGCCCCGGGCCTCCCCCAAATTTAAAAGGAGGTTTTCTAGATCTTTATTCATCCAACCCTATCTAGGGTAAAGGTTCGGCTGGCCAGTTATGAGTCCAACTTTAAAAAATTATAACTCTAGTTCCCGATCTCCAATTTCAGTGTTCCAGGTCAATCTGGAAACCTTACAATATCCTCTACCTTTTTCATGTTTAGAGCTTGGCTTGGTTCTGCCCCAAACCTAATCCAATTTTTGTTTCTTCCGGCAATGCCAAAGACTGTCTTCCCCAAGATAGTCCCGGCAAAAATTATCAAAACTTGGGCTACGCTACTCTAAACGACCCAATTCCAAAACGGCATTATTTGACACATCCAAATGCTCCTACCCAGTAAATTTCACAATTTTTGGCCACCAGTACTAGCCTAGGGAATTTTTCTAACTTGAAGGCAAAACAGACCAGATTCTGCTTCCCCAGACTTTACCCAGATTTTTACTCCTAACTTCTCACCCTCATAACTTTTTCTTCCGACTTCCAAAAATTATGCTCTTATCCAATCTAGAAAGATAATTTGGTTTACTAAAACTTTTATTTTCAGAACTTTCACAAATTCACAGCATAACCAGGTCTAAAGGACTCAAAACCCGCACCCTATGCCTACAGTTTTCAGAATTGACAGGGTTCGGTATTCTGGCTATAACTCTCTCAATTTAACTCCAATTCACCCAATTCAAAAACCCACGTAATCTTCACATCTTACTCTAACTTCTATAAAAAATTTCATAATTTTTGGACAATCATAATAATTATCCGAAATTTTCAAAGTTGCATCAAAAACAGTATGAATTCTATCCAGATTTATTCGACTTCTTTTTGCACGATTTTCGCTCGTTTCGGGTTGCCTAAAAATACGCCCACACCCGTTAAACATCCCTAGACTCTCGCCTAGACCCAACCATGCCAAAATAATCCATCTTTATTGAGATTAAAAAAAAAATGAAACTACATAATAACATCGTTACGAGTACCTTTGATCAAAACTGGATCTGGGTCGACGGAAATTCCACCTTCGTTCAAATTCAACGCCGAAAGTGCTTAGGAAATATAATAAAAATTATATTAAAACCTTCATTCATAAGGTCATAAAATTGTAAAAATAAAGGAGAGTTAAAAGTGGGGGTTTTGGATACATGGTGTGCATGAATCCATGCATCACTTAGCCTTTTCTTACCAACACAAGGGAGAGAGTAGGAGGGGATTGTGGGTGGCTTGTGGCGGCATAGTGGGCGGCTGGCGGGGTGGCCAGTAGCTGGGCGAGTAGAGAGAGAAAGGGGGCAAGTAGAGAGAGAAAGGGAGAGGGAGGGAGAGAGAGAGTGATGTGAGAGGGGGGAAGAAAGTGGGGGAATGGGTGGTTAAAAGAAAAAAGGGGGGAAAAAACAACTTTCAATTTTTTTTTTTTTAACACAAGTGGCGGCAGTAAAGGGGGGTGGTTAGGGTTTGGATTTTTTTTTTGGATAATAAAATAATAGGATAATGATAAGATGATAAAAGGATAATAAGGTGATAATAATAGGATAATGATAAGATGATAAAAGGATAATAAGGTGATAATAATAGGATAATGATAAGATGATAAAAGGATAATAAGGTGATAATAATATTAATAATATCAATAAAATAGTAGAATTTACATACGTCGAAACAGATAAAATAATGAAACGATAATATTAATAGTAGAGTGAAATAATATTCATAATAATAAGATAATAACAATGACATTAGGAGTTTTACAAAAATCGGAAATGAAAAATTTTGGAAACTTTAACACTTCCCAAAATATATCAAGAACTTTATTAAAAGAATTTCACGAGAGTTAATTGACACTGACTTGGGTTGACTTAGCCTAGGTCGATCCAACTGGGCAAAAATTTCAAAACGGATTTTCAGGGTTTTACATACTACCCCACTTAAGAAAAGTTTCGTCCTCGAAACTTCATTATGCCGCGACACATCACCAATACATCCTTAATTCCTGAGGTCTTATATGCTACCCCACTTAGGAGGTTTCATCCACGAAACTGATACATACCTGACTATGAAAAAAGATGGGGATATTTACCTCGCATTTTCTATTCTAGCTCCCAGGTGGCTTCCGACGATTCATGGTTAGCCCAAAGGACCTTTACTAAGGGTACCGTCTTTTTCCGGAGATGTTTTTCCCGTCGGTCTAGGATCTTTATGGGTTGCTCTTCATATGACAAGTTTTCTTGGAGTTGTATAGGATCGGGTTCGATGACGTATGAGGGATCTGGAATGTACTTTCCAAAATATATCAAGAACTTTATTAAAAGAATTTCACGAGAGTTAATTGACAATGACTTGGGTTGACTTGGCCTAGGTCGGTCCAACTGGGCAAAAATTTCAAATCGAATTTTCAGGGTTTTACAATATATATATATATATATATATATATATATATATATATATATATATAGATATATATATATATATATATATATATATATATATATATAGTGCCTCGGTATTGAGGTTGGGCTATAAGCTTGGAATGGATCCAGTGTCCACATGGGGTAAGGAAACGAATTTGTGAGTGATCACAACTATACTCCTTAAATCTGTTAAGGAAATCTACTCCTAAAAGTAGGTTATAAGTGGCATCTTTAGGTGCTTGTATGACTACCGTGGGTAGTGGTAGAACTTTGTATTGTTCGGTTGCGCTGTCAAAGATGGCAATAAACTGACCAAAAACGGCTTTGGTAAGTTTAGTTACCTGTCCTGATGCAACAACCACTTGTAGAGATTTGTGTAGGTCTTTCCAATACCTTTCTGGGTAAGAATTGGCTGATGCCATAGTGACATCTGATCCAGTATCTATCATGGCGTGAAACCATTCAGGCTTGTGGAACCTGTAAACTAATTCAACCTTGATGTAGGGGACCTTATTCATAGACCTTAGTGGCTTGAATTATTACACCATTAAGCTTAATGGTCATAAAGTGATCTGCAAGGGAATAGGTTGTTTCGGCTAAGAAACGCATTCCTAATCATAAATCAGCTTTGGTATTGAAAGCTTGGTTTTCAAGGTGGATGATCCGTTCGACGGATCCAAAAAGGACGGGAACATAAGTTAGTTTATGTTCTTGGATCTGAGAATAAAGATCTGGTCCAGTATAGTTATGCTGTATGGCGGGATTAATCCATATTAATCCATCCTTCCATTGAGTAATATATAATTTACTCACGATTTGGAAGTTTGCTAGTCTAGGGACTGGCAATCTTTCAATAGATTGGCTGCGTAAAACGCTGCCATCAATGGAATAGCGACCTTGCATGCTATTACATCTATTAAACAAATATTTTTGTTTAATATCGATATGCCATTCTTTTACTGACTGCAAAGTTGGTCTAGATACTTCTTGTATCTCACAAATATCTGAGAAAATATCATCTAATTCAATTTCATCTTTTTGAAGAAATTGATCAATGATATGGGTGTTACTTAGCATGTAACTTACCATGGTGTAGATGGTAAAGGGAGAATGGTGTAGACTTTCTAATAAGTCTGGTCTCTTGAAATTATAACAAAGATTTAAAGCACGGTTAGTGTCTAAATCTTTAATGGGTATGCTATACCCTGGGTAGGTAGTGAAACTTAGGTTCTGGTAAACTAAGTTACCTTTGAGAATACCTATTATGGCTTCTGATCTGCTGGCGATGCGATTATGCATTAGAGTAAGTATGATTGGTGTGTCCAATCCTTTTTGAAAGGTAGCTTTCAAATGGATTCTAACTGCACCAAAATGAATATAACCTATTTTAATTCGGTCTTTCTCAGGGATTTTCCTGATCTTTTGCCTAATTTGTTCTAAGGTGACTAGGGGCAATTCTACTTGGCCTTCAGTAATACTACTGCTAATTGAAATTTCTTGGATATTAGTTCCAAAATACTGAATATTCTTTCTCCTGAATATTTGAAGTATGGTTTTCTTAAAACTTTCATGTTCGTTAATCTTCAAACTTTTAGATAAAATCTTTTGATATTTTTTCTTATCAAAAAGTACTTCATTAGAGTACGTACCTGAGGATTCACCTTCCTCTTGCTGGGTATGTTCCTCATTCTGATTCATCGTCAGAACTGCTGGACAAATAAGTTAAGACGAGTATTTCGTCTTCAGATGTTATATCTGAGAATTCGACCTCTTCGTAGCCTGAAAATTGCTCAAAAAGCTCGTTAGAGCAGACACCTGCAAAGTTAATTTTCTTTGGGCATTCGTTTGCATAATGTCCTTTTTCATTGCAATTCCAGCATTCGCAATCTTGCTTCTGGATTTGCTTGGAAGAACTCTTATCTTTATGTTCTTCTTTTTTCTTTTGTTTTTTCTTAAAAAACTTTCTCTTCTTCTTGAAGGGTTTGGGATGTTTTTTCAACCTTTTTCCAAGATGCTTCTTGGCCTTAAATTTTTCTTCTTTTTGGGTTTGTCCAACTGGCACCCAAATTTGCTCGGATAGTAAAGTTGGTCTTTACATTTCAACTTCTTCTGATCCTTTTGAAGTCCTTTTCGTTTATATGCCTTCTCGCATTCATCTGCTAGAGTAATTCTAGCAAATTCGATACGTGCACCTAACGTATCTGTTCTTTCAGGTCTTTTAGCGGCCTTTCATTTATTGAAGATATAAATTTTATCAATTTCTTAAGAGAAGAAGGACTAAAAAGTCCAGAAATAATTCCGCAGCCAGTTGCAGTTATGCTTAGTAACTGGAAAAAGAAGCTTACGAAATAGTATCAGAGCCATATTTCATGTCTCAGATTCAGAGACGACCCAAGTTTTCCTAAAAAGAAAGATAAAAGATGGATATTTATCTGTCAACAAGCTGAATTAGCTAACTCACAATGGTATGTTGAAACCGAACTAGCAAGCCCTACTAGGGATTCTCTATCTGGATTAAGCAATGGATAAAGCCAGTAGTAGTAATTCAACTACTCCCTACAAGGAGTTATGGAAGTCTAATATACAAGGACAGACTATAGATACAAAGCTAGAAAGCATCTACGAAGGTCTAGGAGAAATCCAGAAGTTAATTCTTCATAACCCTAAACCTGGCCATGAGAAACAAATAGTTCGAAGACGTGTAAGATTTAATCCTACCATAGATCCAACGAAGCCTGGATTCCCATCTATTTCGAACATGGTTCGAACGTTTATTTCTTTAGAAGAATTAGAGAATGAGTACTCTCAAGCTAATTCTGACGAAGAAGAAGAAATCTTAAATAAGATTAATGAGTTACAATTACAATGTAACATGGAAGCAACCGGGGAGACTTCCCAAGGTAGCCCCTTAATTGTGCCTCACTCAACTCAGTCTAGTGGCCCTAGTGGTGCAGAAGCAAGACCAGAAACCCAAAGTAACATGGACGGTCAAATTGGTAGTAGTGACGAAGAGGAAGCTCAACGTTACCATTACCGACATCAATCGTCTAGACAAAGACGAGTAGGTGGAAGACATTTATTCCCCCACCCTGGTCATGCATATCCGTTATCACATACAGGCGCAACGCTTAATATTGACTATGTTTCAAACACAGATGAAGTTATAAAAGAATGGGTAAAAGCATTACTCATTTATACGGGTGTAACCCGAACTGATGGTGAAGAATTGAAAATCTTCATTCCACTAACTCTAAGTGGAAAGGTTGCCGATTGGTTCACTGCCTTACCTGAAGAAACTAAGGTAAGATATTTGGGTGGTACTACCACTAATGATAATAAAACAATTATCAATACTATTGAAAATGAAATTCGAAGAGAATTTCTAGGAGAAGATTATTCTCAACACCGTTTAAGAGAAAAACGAGTCAAAAAGCAAAAGTATTTAACTATGCTTTATAATTTACAAATTTATGACATCAATTACTTTGATACTTATGTTTGTGAATTTGAGAAATATTATTACAAAGCTGAAGTTTCATCAGCAACTATGAATTCGTTAAACTTTCATAACGACATGTTTTTCACTGAACTCCCATTCCCCTGGAGTGATTTGATCTTCAATAAATGGAAGGCCGCTGAAAGACCTGAAAGAACAGATACGTTAGGTGCACATATCGAATTTGCTAGAATTACTCTAGCGGATGAATGCGAGAAAGCATATAAACGAAAAAAGACTTCAAAAGGATCAGAAGAAGTTGAAATGTAAAGACCAGCTTTACTATCCAAGCAAATTTGGGTGCCAGTTACACAAACCCAAAAAGAAGAAAAAATTTAAGGCCTAGAAGCATCTTGGAAAAAGGTTGAAAAAACATCCCAAACCCTTCAAGAAGAAGAGAAAGTTTTTTAAGAAAAAACAAAAGAAAAAAGAAGAACATAAAGATAAGAGTTCTTCCAAGCAAATCCAGAAGCAAGATTGCAAATGCTGGAATTGCAATGAAAAAGGACATTATGCAAACGAATGTCCAAAGAAAATTAACTTTGCAGGTGTCTGCTCTAACGAGCTTTTTGAGCAATTTTCAGGCTACGAAGAGGTCGAATTCTCAGATATAACATCTGAAGACGAAATACTCGTCTTAACTTATTTATCCAGCAGTTCTGACGATGAATCAGAATGAGGAACATACCCAGCAAGAGGAAGGCGAATCCTCAGGTACGTACTCCAATGAAGTACTTTTTGATAAGAAAAAATATCAAAAGATTTTATCTAAAAGTTTGAAGATTAACGAACATGAAGGTTTTAAGAGAACCATACTTCAAATATTCAGGAGAAAGAATATTCAGTATTTTGGAACTAATATCCAAGAAATTTCAATTAGCAGCAGTATTGCTGAAGGCCAAGTAGAATTGCCCCTAGTCACCTTAGAACAGATTAGGCAAAAGATTAGGAAAATCTCTGAGAAAGACCGAATTAAAATAGGTTATATTCATTTTGGTGCAGTTAGAATCCATTTGAAAGCTACCTTTCAAAAAGGATTGGACACACCAATCATACTTACTCTAATGCATAATCGCATCGCCAGCAGATCAGAAGCCATAATAGGTATTCTCAAAGGTAACTTAGTTTACCAGAACATAAGTTTCACTACCTACCCAGGGTATAGCATACCCATTAAAGATTTAGACACTAACCGTGCTTTAAATCTTTGTTACAATTTCAAGAGATCAGACTTATTAGAAAGTCTACATCATTCTCCCTTTACCATCTATACCATGGTAAGTTACATGTTAAGTAACACCCACATCATAGATCAATTTCTTCAAAAAAATGAAATTGAATTAGATGACATTTTCTCTGATATTTGTGAGATACAAGAAGTATCCAGACCAAGTCTACAGCCAGTAAAAGAATGGCATATCGATATTAAACAAAAACCTTTGTTTAATAGGTGTAATAGTATGCAAAGTCGCTATTCCATTGATGGCAGTATTTTACGCAGCCAATCTATTGAAAGATTGCCAGTCCCTAGACTAGCAAACTTCCAAATCGTGAGCAAAATATATATATATATATATATATATATATATATATATATATATAGATATATTATATAAATGTATATGTATGTGTATGTGTATATGTACATGTATACACACACACTCACACACTTCCACACCCATATATATATATATATATATATATATATATATATATATATATATATATAATATAGTATATTAATATATATAATATATGAAAATATATATGTACCACACCACACAAACACACACAACAACACACACACACACATATATATATAATATATAATATATATATATATATATATAATATATATATGTACACACGCACACACACACACATATATATATATATATATATATAGATACATATATATATATATATGTTTCCGGTCAACGAGTTTGTCAGGGAAATTAGCAACTTTCTCACATACATGAGGTTGCATTTCTATACCCTTATGGTCGATCTTAAGACCTAGAAACTCAATTTGTTCCTTGGCAATCTCAGCTTTTTTAGCTGATAATATTAATCTGTGGTTACGGCTCTTCTCTATGAATTTCATGAGATGAGTTGCATGATCTGCAATATTCGAAGAAAAGATTAAAATATCATCAACATAGACCAGACAGAAGTCTGAGTATTCGTTGAAGATGTTATCCATTCTTCTCTGAAAGATTTATGGGGCATTTTTTAGTCCCATAGGCATTACATTCCATATGTATTGCCCTTGAGGTGTGCTGAATGCAGTTAGGGGTTTAGCAGATTCTTTTAGTTTAATCTGATAAAATCCCGATTTGCAATCAAACTTTGAAAATCACTTTTTATTAAGGGTTTTGTTGATAAGTAATTCCTTATTAGGAAGGAAATAACCGTCAAAGACAGTTAATTCATTTAACCTTTTATAGTTAATCACCATTCTTGGTTTACTTCTCTTTTGTTCAGAGTGGTTATTAACCATAAAAGCTGGACTACTATGAGGGCTTTTGTTGTCCTCAGTGCTTTTGAAAGCTAATTGCTTTTCTTCGAGTTCTCGGAGTTGGATTTTGAACTCAAGTTCGTCTGCTTGACTATATCGCATGGGCTTAACTCTTACAATTGAGTTTGCCTCTTTGAGCTGTATGTCAGCATAGGACTTATCTTTGTCCCAATATTTCAATGGGTTATCATCGAAATGGCTTCCAGAAGTGTTTTTACTTCATTTTCAAGTTGAAATTCTAATGCTCGTTGGGTATTTGACAGAGCATTTAATAATTGGGCTTTGACCTTAGAATGGTCTTTGGGCCTTTTTGTAAGGTTTTTGGGCCGATTTATATTTTTGGACCTAGTATCTCCACCATGCTGGCTGCGTGGTTTGAATGAGATCGTTCCTCTAAATTGAGGATGGGCTATGAGTTGGGACTTGATCCAATGTCCACATGGGGTAAGGAAACTAATGTGTGAATGATCACAACTATATCACTTGAATCTGTTAAGAAAATTAACTCCTAAAAGGAGGTTATAGATAGCATCTTTAGGTGCTTGAATAACAACTGTAGGTAAGGGTAGAACCTTGAAATGGTTCTCTGTATTATCGTGGATAGCTATAAACTGACCAAAGACAGCTTTGGTGAGCTTAGTAACTTGTCCAGATGCTACTACGACCTGTAGTGGTTTATGTAGGTCTTTCCAGTACCGTTCTGGGTAGGTATTGGCTGACGCCATTGTGACATCTGATCCGGTGTCTATCATGGCATGAAACCACTCAGGTTGGTGAAACCTGTAAACCAACTGTACCTTGATGTATGGTACTTTATTCATGGACCTTACTAGCATGAATAATTATACCATTGAGTTTAATGGTCATAAAGTGCTCAGTTATGGAATAAGTGGTTTCTGATAAGAAACGCATTCCTAATAATAAATCAGCTTTAGTATTAAAAGCTTGATTTTCGAGGTGGATAATCCTTTCAATGGATTCAAAGAGTACAAGAACATAAGTGAGTTTATGTTCTTGTAGTTGAGAATAAATCTCAGGACCAGCGTAATTATGCTGTATGACTAGATTAATCCAAATTAATCCATCTTTCCAGTGTGTGATGTAGATTTTACTCACAATTTGGAAATTTTCCAATCTTGGAGTTGGCAATCTTTCGATAGGGTAGCTTCGTAGAATACTACCATCTATAGAGTATCTACCTTGCATACTGTTGCATCTATTAAACAGTGGTTTCTGTTTAATATCAATCTGCCATTCTTTGATTGGCTGCAACTTAGGTCTAGAAATTTCTTGAATTTCACAGATATCTGAAAAGATATCATCTAGTTCAATTTCATCCTTTTGGAGGAATTGATCTATGATATGGGTGTTTCTTAACATGTAACTTACCATAGTGTAAATGGTAAATGGGGAATGGTGTAGACTTTCTAGTAAGTCTGACCTTTGAAAGTGATAACAGAGATTTAAGGCACGGTTTGTGTCTAAATCCCTAATGGGTATACTGTATCCTGGATAGGTGGTGAAACTAAGGTTTTGGTAAACCAAGTTTCCCTTCAGAATGCCTATAATGGCTTCTGATCGATTTGCAATGCGATTATGCATTAGAGTAAGAATTATTGGTGTATCTAAACCCTTTTGAAAGGTAGCTTTCAAATGGATTCTTACAGCACCGAAATGAATGTAACCGATCTTAGTTCGGTCTTTTCAGGGATTTTTCTGATCTTTTGCCTAATCTGTTCGATGGTAACTAAGGGCAATTCTACTTGTCCTTCAGCTATGTTGCTGCTAATAGGTACTTCCTGGATATTAGTACCGAAATACTGAATATTTCTTCTACGAAATATTTGTAATAAGGTTCGTTTAAAACCTTCTTGCTCATTAATCTTGAGACTTTTGGATAAAATCTTTTGATACTTCTTTTTATCAAAAAGTACCTCGTTAGAGTACGTACCTGAGGATTCACCTTCCTCTTGTTGAGAGTACTCTTCAGTCTGACTCATCTTCAGAGCTGCTAGACAAATAAGTCAGAACGAGTATTTCGTCCTCAGACGTTATGTCTGAAAACGTTACTTCTTCGTAGCCTGTAAACTGCTCAAACAATTTGTTAGAGCAAACGCCTGCAAAATTAATCTTTTTGGGGCATTCATTTGCATAATGACCCTTTTTATTGCAATTCCAACATTTGCAATCTTGTTTTTGAATTTGTTTAGAAGAGCTTTTGTCTTCCTTTTTCTTTTGTTTCTTTTTAAAGAATTTCCTTTTCTTCTTGAAAGGCTTAGACTGTTTCTTCAAACGTTTTCCAAGCTTCTTTTTAGCCTTGAATTTCTTCTTTTGTTTGGGTTTGTCTAATTGACAACCAAACTTACTAGGATAATAGAGCTGATCTTTACATTTCAGCTTCTTTTGATCCTTTTGTAGCCTCTTTCTCTTGTAGGCTTTTTCACATTCATCTGCTAGGGTTACTCTAGCAAATTCTATTCTCGCTCCTAGCGTGTCTGTTTTTTCAGGTCTTTCTGCGGCCTTCCATTTACTAAAAAGTAAATCACTCCATGGAAATGGTAGTTTGGTAAAGAACATATCGTTATGGAGATTTAACGAATTTGGTGCTGCTGATGATATTTCAGCTTTGTAATAATGCTTCTCAAATTCGCATACATAAGCATCAAAATAATTGATGTCACATATTTGCAAATTATAGAGCATTGTGAGGTATTTTTGCCTTTTTAATCGCTTTTCTCTTAAACGATACTGAGAGTAGTCTTCTCCTAGAAATTCTCTTCGAATTTCATTCTCAATCGTGTTAATGATTGTTTTGTTGTCATTAGTGGTAGTTCCACCTAAGTATCTTGCCTTAGTATCTTCAGGCAAAGCAGTAAACCAGTCAGATACCTTTCCACTTAAGGTTAAGGGGATGAAGATTTTTAATTCTTCACCATCCGTCCTGGTGACTCCAGAATAGATAAGCAAGGCTTTAACCCATTCCTTAATGACTTCGTCTGTGTTAGAGACACAGTCGATGTTTAAGGTTGCTCCTGCATTACTTAGTGGGTAAGCATGGCCTGGATGGGGGAATAAATGTCTCCCTCCTACACGTCTTTGTCTAGACGTATGATGACGATAACGGTAGCGTTGGGCTTCCTCTTCGTCACTGCTTCCTATTTGACTATCTAGGTTAGTCTGCGAGTCTGACCTTACATCAGGACCACTTGGACCACTTGATTGGGTCGAGTTTGGTATCACTAAGGGGTTACCTTGAGAGGTCTCTCCTGTAGACTCCATGTTACACTGTAATTGGAGCTCGTTAATCTGATTTAGGATTTCCTCCTCTTCTTCCGAATTGGCTTGTACATATTCATTCTCCAATTCTTCTAAAGAGATAAATGTTCGAACCATGTTCGAAATTGAAGGATACCCTGGTTTTGTTGGGTCAATCGAAGGTTTGAATTTAACCTTTCTTCGAACAATTTGTTGTTCTGGTTGAGATTTAGGATTAAGCAGAATTAACTTCTGGATTTCTCCTAATCCTTCATAGATACTGTCTAACTTAGTATCTATCGTCTGTCCTTGTAAATTGGACTTCCATAATTCCTTATAAGGAGATGATGAACTGGAACTTGCCTTATCCATCACTCAATCCTGATAAAGAATCCTTAGCAGGGCTTGCTAGGTCAGGGTGTATGTACCACTGCGTGTTAGCTAATTCAGCTTGTTGACAGATAAAAATCCATCTTTTATCTTTTTGTTTAAGACAATCTTGGTTGTCTCTGGGTTTGAGACATTTGATATGGCTCTGATACCATTTCACGAGCTTCTTCTTCCAGTTACTGAGCATAGCTACAACTGGGTGCAGAATGATTTTTAGACCTTTTGGTCCTTCTTCTTCTAAGAAATTCTTGAAATCTATAATCATAATTTTGATTATGACGCCTTAAACAGGTGTCTAAAGAAAGTAAGGTTTCATTAATACCTTCAAGTATAGCCTTTTGGCGTTGGATAGCATTGATATGATAAAGATTATCATGCTCCAAAATGCTCCTAGGGTTAGGAATAATGATCTCGCCATCAGCGATTACTAGAGGATTATCGAAAAAGTCATCACTTAATCGTTCTATTCCTCGTCTGCTAATGTTAAGCAAGGTCTCTTTGACCTGAATAATAAACTCACTATTCTCCTTCTCTAGAAGGCATCTTTCTAAGGCATTTTTAACTATGGCCTTAGCATGCAGTTGTTCGGGGCTGAAGGGGTTCATGATTATTGGGATAGGTTTCAAGTATGGAAAAAGATTAAAGATAATTATTGATTTTATCAATCTAAGTAATAAATATGCATCTCGAGATAGAACATAATTAGTTAGAGTTAAGACCAATACCTCACTGGACCTCAGCCTCTTTCGTCGGCGACCACCTGTCTTTTGGCTACTTCTCTGGCTATTCCAAAGGCACTCCAGATCTCTCTCTCTAACCGAATAATGTTGTACACCAAGATACGCAAAAATTACTTTTATTGATAATATCAATAATTACACACTAATCTTGCTTACATACTCTACTCCCTAATGGAGTAGTTACTCTCCCTTCATTTCTCTCTCTCTAGGAGTTTTTGTGGAGTTGCTCTCTCTGTTTTTCGATGCTCTCCAAATGAAAATGGTTCTCCTTATATAGAGAAGCCTGCCCGATAGGGCGTACAACTTTAATAAAAGCAAAAGTACAATAATTGGTTCTCTTTAAAAGATGCTTCTGCTTTTTCTCTGTTGAAGATGCCTTTGCTTTTCGTACAAAGACGCGTGCTTGCTTTACACTGTTGAAGATGCCTTTTGTAGTGGCTGTCGCTTTCTTCTTTTTCAATAATGCTTATCGCATTATCATGGGAATCTGCTGCTTTTTGGTAGTGGGTGCAGTAGTGCCTTTAACAGCTGGCTGATAATGATACCTTCTGGGTATTTTCTGTGGGGTCCAACACGCTTCCTTCCTATAGAAGCCTTAGAGGACAAATACAGCATCCTGCTGTCTTTTCTTCGTGGAGATTTCCACATAGTAGACTACGGGTATGATGAGTCCCGGGTATTCTACAAGTATGAATAAGGCTAATCCCTGAACTTATTTTGTTCAGAGCATCATACCTAGGGGTACAACTTCCTTCAGCATAAATGAAAATATTACTGGGGGAGTTATACATAAAGCCTTTGTTGGCTTGCCTTAAAGATTGTAATTTCTTTAAGATGACGACAAACCCGAGGGCTCGTCTGTTACAGATCCATCCCTCGTCGATATCTGGGACTTCAAGGGATTTGCTCTTCTTGAACTTTAAATTAGCTTTGTTAGGAGTACAAAGCTGGATAATCAACCACCCTGGTGCTGGAGTGGGTAGGACTTCTGGACTGGCTGATAGTATTTTTAATACTACCCAATCAGACTTAGAGCTCTTTCGAAACTTTTTGACAGCCTCGATTATGGACTTATGTAGTCCTAAAATCTCTCTGTTTCCAGGGCTGCATGTAATGCTAGCACAGAAACCAAACATGACTGCCTTGCTGACGTCGTCCGTGGAACTTCCTGCAAGAAAATGGATCCTAGGATAGATCCCAGAGGTGTCAATCATTTGACAGTTAGTGTCCTGGGCTGTATAAACACATTTTGAGTATGAAACGTATTGTTCCATGGATATAGCCTGATTTAAAATCGGCTTTTGTGCCTTAGGCACGACGACTGTGAATTCATCTTCTTCCTCTGTTTCTGAGGAGGCAGAATACTCCTGAACCTGTCCTTTCGTTTTGAAAGTAGGCTTAGGGTTTCCTTGGGTGGACCTGAGTCCGTCTCCTTGGAGATTACTGGACATGAGTCCTTTTCCTTTTTGGGCACGTTCACATGCTCCAAGAAAGGCCTGATGGGTTTCATCACTTACTTCATCTAAGCCTGATAGAGCTTGGATGATACGAGGATTGATTTCCTCTGTAATTTCCTTCTGGATTTGTGTTATCCGTTCATGGGCGATACACAATTCATGAATGGCCATTTCTAATAAAGATCTGGCATCCATAGAAGATGTCTCTTCCTCAACTATTGGCTTCCCTGCTAAGAAAATCAGCAAGATGATTATTCTTACCTTTTATATGTTCAATATCGAATTGATATTCTTGAAAGTACTGTTGCCATCTATGGCGTCTTTTGTACTCAGGAGTACAGGGGAGCTTATTGAAAATATAAGCCTTAACATTGGTGTTGTCAGTTCTAACTAAGAACTTTACTGGTAAAATAAAGAAATGAAACTTTGCAAAGCTTCGTTTTAAGGTAAGTAATTCCTTTTCGTTGCTGTGATAATTAATCTCAGCTGGTTTAAAGCAACCATTTGCATATCTGCAAATGTGTTCCTTGTTATCAGCCTTTCTGGCTTTAAGAACTCCTCCCCAGTATAGGTATGAGGCATCAGTTTCAACTATCAGTTGATCTCCTGATTCAGGGATGGCCAATTTGGGTAATTGACTACACAACTTTTTAAGCTGTTGGACAAGATAGGTGTGATAGTCTTGCCATTGTAAATTAAGTCTCTTCTTAAGAAGATCTTGAAGAGGGCCTTTCAACCAGGCTAAGTTGGGTATGAAGTCACTAACATAGTTAATGCATCCCAAAAATCGTTCAACCTGCTTACAGTCACTGAGTTTATCAAGGAAATTAGCAACTTTTTCACATACATGAGGTTGCATTTCTATACCCTTATGGTCGATCTTTAGACCTAAAAACTCAATTTGTTCTTTTGCAATCTCAGCTTTTTTAGCTGATAGTATTAATCCGTGGTTACGGCTCTTTTCTATGAATTTCATGAGATGAGTTGCATGATCTGCAATATTCGAAGAAAAGATTAAAATATCATCAACATAGACCAGACAGAAGTCTGAGTATTCGTTGAAGATGTTATCCATTCTTCTCTGAAAGATTTATGGGGCATTTTTTAGTCCCATAGGCATTACATTCCATATGTATTGCCCTTGAGGTGTGCTGAATGCAGTTAGGGGTTTAGCAGATTCTTTTAGTTTAATCTGATAAAATCCCGATTTGCAATCAAACTTTGAAAATCACTTTTTATTAAGGGTTTTGTTGATAAGTAATTCCTTATTAGGAAGGAAATAACCGTCAAAGACAGTTAATTCATTTAACCTTTTATAGTTAATCACCATTCTTGGTTTACTTCTCTTTTGTTCAGAGTGGTTATTAACCATAAAAGCTGGACTACTATGAGGGCTTTTGTTGTCCTCAGTGCTTTTGAAAGCTAATTGCTTTTCTTCGAGTTCTCGGAGTTGGATTTTGAACTCAAGTTCGTCTGCTTGACTATATCGCATGGGCTTAACTCTTACAATTGAGTTTGCCTCTTTGAGCTGTATGTCAGCATAGGACTTATCTTTGTCCCAATATTTCAATGGGTTATCATCGAAATGGCTTCCAGAAGTGTTTTTACTTCATTTTCAAGTTGAAATTCTAATGCTCGTTGGGTATTTGACAGAGCATTTAATAATTGGGCTTTGACCTTAGAATGGTCTTTGGGCCTTTTTGTAAGGTTTTTGGGCCGATTTATATTTTTGGACCTAGTATCTCCACCATGCTGGCTGCGTGGTTTGAATGAGATCGTTCCTCTAAATTGAGGATGGGCTATGAGTTGGGACTTGATCCAATGTCCACATGGGGTAAGGAAACTAATGTGTGAATGATCACAACTATATCACTTGAATCTGTTAAGAAAATTAACTCCTAAAAGGAGGTTATAGATAGCATCTTTAGGTGCTTGAATAACAACTGTAGGTAAGGGTAGAACCTTGAAATGGTTCTCTGTATTATCGTGGATAGCTATAAACTGACCAAAGACAGCTTTGGTGAGCTTAGTAACTTGTCCAGATGCTACTACGACCTGTAGTGGTTTATGTAGGTCTTTCCAGTACCGTTCTGGGTAGGTATTGGCTGACGCCATTGTGACATCTGATCCGGTGTCTATCATGGCATGAAACCACTCATGGACCTTACTAGCATGAATAATTATACCATTGAGTTTAATGGTCATAAAGTGCTCAGTTATGGAATAAGTGGTTTCTGATAAGAAACGCATTCCTAATAATAAATCAGCTTTAGTATTAAAAGCTTGATTTTCGAGGTGGATAATCCTTTCAATGGATTCAAAGAGTACAAGAACATAAGTGAGTTTATGTTCTTGTAGTTGAGAATAAATCTCAGGACCAGCGTAATTATGCTGTATGACTAGATTAATCCAAATTAATCCATCTTTCCAGTGTGTGATGTAGATTTTACTCACAATTTGGAAATTTTCCAATCTTGGAGTTGGCAATCTTTCGATAGGGTAGCTTCGTAGAATACTACCATCTATAGAGTATCTACCTTGCATACTGTTGCATCTATTAAACAGTGGTTTCTGTTTAATATCAATCTGCCATTCTTTGATTGGCTGCAACTTAGGTCTAGAAATTTCTTGAATTTCACAGATATCTGAAAAGATATCATCTAGTTCAATTTCATCCTTTTGGAGGAATTGATCTATGATATGGGTGTTACTTAACATGTAACTTACCATAGTGTAAATGGTAAATGGGGAATGGTGTAGACTTTCTAGTAAGTCTGACCTTTGAAAGTGATAACAGAGATTTAAGGCACGGTTTGTGTCTAAATCCCTAATGGGTATACTGCACCCTGGATAGGTGGTGAAACTAAGGTTTTGATAAATCAAGTTTCCTTTCAGAATGCCTATAATGGCTTCTGATCGATTTGCAATGCAATTATGCATTAGAGTAAGAATTATTGGTGTATCTAAACCCTTTTGAAAGGTAGCTTTCAAATGGATTCTTACTGCACCGAAATGAATGTAACTGATCTTAGTTCGGTCTTTTTCAGGGATTTTCCTGATCTTTTGCCTAATCTGTTCGATGGTAACTAAGGGCAATTCTACTTGTCCTTCAGCTATGTTGCTGCTAATAGGTACTTCCTGGATATTAGTAACGAAATACTGAATATTTCTTCTACGAAATATTTGTAATAAGGTTCGTTTAAAACCTTCTTGCTCATTAATCTTGAGACTTTTGGATAAAATCTTTTGATACTTCTTTTATCAAAAAGTACCTCGTTAGAGTACGTACCTGAGGATTCACCTTCCTTTTGTTGAGAGTGCTCTTCAGTCTGACTCATCTTCAGAGCTGCTAGACAAATAAGTCAGGACGAGTATTTCATCCTCAGACGTTATGTCTGAAAACGCTACTTCTTCGTAGCCTGCAAACTGCTCAAACAATTCGTTAGAGCAAACGCCTGAAAAATTAATCTTTTTGGGGCATTCATTTGCATAATGACCCTTTTCATTGCAATTCCAACATTTGCAATCTTGTTTTTGAATTTGTTTAGAAGAGCTTTTGTCTTCCTTTTTCTTTTGTAGGCTTTTTCACATTCATCTGCTAGGGTTACTCTAGCAAATTCTATTTTCGCTCCTAGCGTGTCTGTTCTTTCAGGTCTTTCTGCGGCCTTCCATTTACTAAAAAGTAAATCACTCCATAGAAATGGTAGTTTGGTAAAGAACATATCGTTATGGAAATTTAACGAATTTGGTGCTGCTGATGATATTTCAACTTTGTAATAATACTTCTCAAATTCGCATACATAAGCATCAAAATAATTGATGTCACATATTTGCAAATTATAGAGCATTGTGAGGTATTTTTGCCTTTTTAATCGCTTTTCTCTTAAACGATACTGAGAGTAGTCTTCTCCTAGAAATTCTCTTCGAATTTCATTCTCAATCGTGTTAATGATTGTTTTGTTGTCATTAGTGGTAGTTCCCCTAAGTATCTTGCCTTAGTATCTTCAGTAAGGCAGTAAACCAGTCAGATACTTTCCACTTAAGGTTAAAGGGATGAAAGATTTTTAATTCTTCACCATCCGTCCTGTGACTCCAGAATAGATAAGCAAGGCTTTAACCTTCTTTAATGACTTCGTCTGTGTTTGAGACACAGTCGATGTTTAAGGTAGCTCCTGCATTACTTAGTGGGTAAGCATGGCCTGGATGGGGGAATAATGTCTCCCTCCTACACGTCTTTGTCTAGACGTATGGTGACGATACGGTAGCGTTGTGCTTCCTCTTCGTCACTGCTTCCTATTTGACTATCTAGGTTAGTCTGCGAGTCTGGCCTTCATCGGACCACTTGGACCACTTGATTGGGTCGATTTGGTATCACTAAGGGTTACCTTGAAGGTCTCTCCTGTAGACTCCATGTTACACTGTAATTGGAGCTCGTTATCCGATTTAGGATTTCTCCTCTTCTTCCGAATTGGCTTTGCATATTCATTCTCTAATTCTTCTAAAGAAATAAATGTTCGACCATGTTCGAAATTGAAGGATACCCTGGTTTTGTTGGGTCAATAGAAGGGTTAAATTTAACTCTTCTTCGAACAATTTGTTGTTCTGGTTGAGGTTTAGGATTAAGCAGAATTAACTTCTGGATTTCTCCTAATCCTTCATAGATACTGTCTAACTTAGTATCTATCGTCGTCCTTGTAAATTGGACTTCCATAATTCCTTATAAGGAGATGATGAACTGAACTTGCTTATCCATCACTCAATCCTGATAAAGAATCTCTAGCAGGGCTTGCTAGGTCAGGGTGTATGTACCACTGCAATTAGGCTAATTCACCTGTTGACAGATATAAATCCATCTTTTATCTTTTTGTTTAAGACAATCTTGGTTGTCTCTGGGTTTTGAGACATTTGATATGGCTCTGTTTGGATACACGAGCTTCATGGTTACTGGCATACCCTACCCTTCACTTCTTTCCAGTTATTGAGCATAGCTACAACTGAATGATTTTAGACCTTTTGGTCCTTCTTCTTCTAAGAAATTCTTGAAATCTATAATCATAATTTTGATTATGACGCTTAAACAGGTGTCAAAGAAAGTAAGGCTTCATTAATACCTTCAAGTATAGCTTTTGGCGTTGATACATTGATATATAAAGATTATCATGCTCCAAATCTCCTAGGGCTAGGAATAAGATCTCGCCTCAGCGATTACTAGAGGATTATCGAAAAAGTCATCACTTAATCGTTCTATTCCTCGTCTGCTAATGTTAGCAAGATCTCTTGACCTGAATAATAACTCACTATTCTCCTTCTCTAGAAGGCATCTTTCTAAGGCATTTTTAACTATGGCCTTAGCATGCAGTGTTCGGGCTGAAGGGGTTTCATGATATGGGAATAGGTTTCAAGTATGCAAAAAGATTAAAGATAATTATTGTTTTATCAATCTAAGTAATAAATATGCATCTCGGAGATAGAACATAATTAGTTAGAGTTAAGACCAATTCCTCACTGGACCTCAGCCTCTTTCGTCGGCGACCACCTGTCTTTTGGCTACTTCTCTGGCTATTCCAAAGGCACTCCAGATCTCTCTCTCTAACCGAATAATGTTGTACACCAAGATACACAAAAATTACTTTTATTGATAATATCAATAATTACACACTAATCTTGCTTACATACTCTACTCCCTAATGGAGTAGTTACTCTCCCTTCATTTCTCTCTCTCTAGGAGTTTTTGTGGAGTTGCTCTCTCCGTTTTTCGATGCCCTACAAATGAAAATGGTTCTCCTTATATAGAGAAGCCTGCCCGACAGGGCGTACAACTTTAATAAAGCAAAAGTACAATAATTGGTTCTCTTTAAAAGATGCTTCTGCTTTTTCTCTGTTGAAGATGCCTTTGCTTTTCATACAAAGACGCGTGCTTGCTTTACACTATTGAAGATGCCTTTTGTAGTGGCTGTCGCTTTCTTCTTTTTCAATAATGCTTATCGCATTATCATGGGAATCTGCTGCTTTTTGGTAGTGGGTGCAGTGGTGCCTTTAACAGCTGGCTGATAATGATACCTTCTGGGTATTTTCTGTGGGGTCTAACACGCTTCCTTCCTATAGAAGCCTTAGAGGACAAATACAGCATCCTGCTGTCTTTTCTTTGTGGAGATTTCCACATAGTAGACTACGGGTATGATGAGTCCCGGGTACTCTACAAGTATGAATAAGGCTAATCCCTGAACTTATTTTGTTCAGAGCATCATACCTAGGGGTACAACTTCCTTCAGCATAAATGAAAATATTACTGGGGGAGTTATACATAAAGCCTTTGTTGGATTGCCTTGAAGATTGTAATTTCTTTAAGATGACGACAAACCCGAGGGCTCGTCTGTTACATATCCATCCCTCGTCGATATCTGGGACTTCAAGGGATTTGCTCTTCTTGAACTTTAAATTAGCTTTGTTAGGAGTACAAAGCTGGATAATCAACCACCCTGGTGCTGGAGTGGGTAGGACTTCTGGACTGGCTGATAGTATTTTTAATACTACCCAATCAGACTTAGAGCTCTTTCGAAACTTTTTGACAGCCTCGATTATGGACTTATGTAGTCCTAAAATCTCTCTGTTTCCAGGGCTGCATGTAATGCTAGCACAGAAACCAAACATGACTGCCTTGCTGACGTCGTCCGTGGAACTTCCTGCAAGAAAATGGATCCTAGGATAGATCCCAGAGGTGTCAATCATTTGACAGTTAGTGTCCTGGGCTGTATAAACCCATTTTGAGTATGAAACGTATTATTCCATGGATATAGCCTGATTTAAAATCGGCTTTTGTGCCTTAGGCACGACGACTGTGAAGTCATCTTCTTCCTCTGTTTCTGAGGAGGCAGAATACTCCTAAACCTGTCCTTTCGTTTTGAAAGTAGGCTTAGGGTTTCCTTGGGTGGACCTGAGTCCGTCTCCTTCTTGGAGATTACTGGACATGAGTCCTTTTCCTTTTTGGGCACGTTCACATGCTCCAAGAAAGGCCTGATGGGTTTCATAAGATAAATCAATGGCTTGTAGCGCCATTACTTCATCTAAGCCTGCTAGAGCTTGGATGATACGAGGATTGATTTCCTCTGTAATTTCCTTCTGGATTTGTGTCATCCGTTCATGGGCGATACACAATTCATGAATGGCCATTTCTATTAAAGATCTGGCATCCATGGAAGATGTCTCTTCCTCAACCATTGGCTTCCCTGCTAAGAAAATCAGCAAGATGATTATTCTTACCTTTTATATGTTCAATATCGAATTGATATTCTTGTAAGTACTGTTTCCATCTATGGCGTCTTTTGTACTCAGGAGTACAGGGGAGCTTATTGAAAATATAAGCTTTAACATTGGTATTGTCAGTTCTAACTAAGAACTTTACTGGCAAAATAAAGAAATGAAACTTTGCAAAGCTTCGTTTTAAGGCGAGTAATTCCTTATTAGGAAGGAAATAACCGTCAAAGACAGTTAATTCATTTAACCTTTTATAGTTAATCACCATTCTTGGTTTACCTCTATTTTGTTCAGAGTGGTTGTTAACCATAAAAGCTTGACTACTATGAGGGCTTTTGTTGTCCTCAGTGCTTTTGAAAGCTAATTGCTTTTCTTCGAGTTCTCGGAGTTGGATTTTGAACTCAAGTTCGTCTGCTTGACTATATCGTATGGGCTTAACTCTTACAATTGAGTTTGCCTCTTTGAGCTGTATGTCAGCTTAGGACTTATCTTTGTCCCAATATTTCAATGGGTTATCATCGAAATGGGCTTGCAGAAGTGTTTTTACTTCATTTTCAAGTCGAAATTCTAATGCTCATTGGGTATTTGACAGAGCATTTAATAATTGGGCTTTAACCTTAGAATGGTCTTTGGGCCTTTTTGTAAGGTTTTTGGGCCGATTTATATTTTTGGGCCTAGTATCTCCACCACGCTGGCTGCGTGGTTTGAATGAGATCGTTCCTCTAAATTGAGGATGGGCTATGAGTTGGAACTTGATCCAATGTCCACATGGGGTAAGGAAACTAATGTGTGAATGATCACAACTATATTCCTTGAATCTATTAAGAAAATCAACTCCTAAAAGGCGGTTATAGGTAGCATCTTTAGGTGCTTGAATAACAACTGTAGGTAAGGGTAGAACCTTGAAATGGTTCTCTGTATTATCGTGGATAGTTATAAACTGACCAAAGACAGCTTTGGTGAGCTTAGTAACTTGTCCAGATGCTACTACGACCTGTAGTGGTTTATGTAGGCCTTTCCAGTGTGTGATGTAGATTTTACTCACAATTTAGAAATTTGCCAATTTTGCAGTTCGCAATCTTTCGATAGGGTAGCTTCGTAGAATACTACCATCTATAGAGTATCTACCTTGCATACTGTTGCATCAATTAAACAGTGGTTTCTATTTAATATCAATCTGCCATTCTTTGATTGGCTGCAACTTAGGTCTAGAAATTTCTTGAATTTCACAGATATCTGAAAAGATATCATCTAGTTCAATTTCATCCTTTTGGAGGAATTGATCTATGACACGGGTGTTACTTAACATGTAACTTACCATAGTGTAAATGGTAAATGGGGAATGGTGTAGACTTTCTAGCAAGTCTGACATTTGAAAGTGATAACAGAGATTTAAGGCACGGTTTGTGTCTAAATCCCTAATGGGTATACTGTACCCTGGATAGGTGGTGAAACTAAGGTTTTGGTAAACCAAGTTTCCCTTCAGAATGCCTATAATGGCTTCTGATCGATTTGCAATGCGATTATGCATTAAAGTAAGAATTATTGGTGTATCTAAACCCTTTTGAAAGGTAACTTTCAAATGGATTCTTACTGCACCGAAATGAATGTAACCGATCTTAGTTCGGTCTTTTTCAGGGATTTTCCTGATCTTTTGCCTAATCTGTTCGATGGTAACTAGGGGCAATTCTACTTGTCCTTCAGCTATGTTGCTGCTAATAGGTACTTCCTGGATATTAGTACTGAAATACTGAATATTTCTTCTACGAAATATTTGTAATAAGGTTCGTTTAAAACCTTCTTGCTCATTAATCTTGAGACTTTTGGATAAAATCTTTTGATACTTCTTTTTATCAAAAAGTACCTCGTTAGAGTACGTACCTGAGGATTCACCTTCCTCTTGTTGAGAGTGCTCTTCAGTCTAACTCATCTTCAGAGCTGCTAGACAAATAAGTCAGGACGAGTATTTCGTCCTCAGACGTTATGTCTGAAAACGCTACTTCTTCGTAGCCTGCAAACTGCTCAAACAATTCGTTAGAGCAAACGCCTGCAAAATTAATCTTTTTGGGGCATTCATTTGCATAATGACCATTTTCATTGCAATTCCAACATTTGCAATCTTGTTTTTGAATTTGTTTGGAAGAGCTTTTGTCTTCCTTTTTCTTTTGTTTCTTTTTAAAGAATTTCCTTTTCTTCTTGAAAGGCTTAGACTGTTTCTTCAAACGTTTTCCAAGCTTCTTTTTAGCCTTGGATTTCTTCTTTTGTTTGGGTTTGTCTAATTGACAACCAAACTTACAAGGATAATAGAGCTGATCTTTACATTTCATCTTATTTTGATCCTTTTGTAGCCTCTTTCTTTTGTAGGCTTTTTCACATTCATCTGCTAGGGTTACTCTAGCAAATTCTATTCTCGCTCCTAGCGTGTCTGTTCTTTCAGGTCTTTCTGCGGCCTTCCATTTACTAAAAAGTAAATCACTCCATGGAAATGGTAGTTTGGTAAAGAACATATCGTTATGAAAATTTAACGAATTTGGTGCTGCTGATGATATTTCAACTTTGTAATAATACTTCTCAAATTCGCATACATAAGCATCAAAATAATTGATGTCACATATTTGCAAATTATAGAGCATTGTGAGGTATTTTTGCCTTTTTAATCGCTTTTCTCTTAAACGATACTGAGAGTAGTCTTCTCCTAGAAATTCTCTTTGAATTTCATTCTCAATCGTGTTAATGATTGTTTTGTTGTCATTAGTGGTAGTTCCACCTAAGTATCTTGCCTTAGTATCTTCAGGCAAGGCAGTAAACCAGTCAGATACCTTTCCACTTAAGGTTAAGGGGATGAAGATTTTTAATTCTTCACCATCCGTCCTAGTGACTCCAGAATAGATAAGCAAGGCTTTCACCCATTCCTTAATGACTTCGTCTGTGTTAGAGACACAGTCGATGTTTAAGGTTGCTCCTGCATTACTTAGTGGGTAAGCATGGCCTGGATGGGGGAATAAATGTCTCCCTCCTACACATCTTTGTCTAGACGTATGATGACGATAACGGTAGCGTTGGGCTTTCTCTTCGTCACTGCTTCCTATTTGACTATCTAGGTTAGTCTGCGAGTCTGGCCTTACATCAGGACCACTTGGACCACTTGATTGGGTCGATTTTGGTATCACTAAGGGGTTACCTTGAGAGGTCTCTCCTGTAGACTCCATGTTACACTGTAATTGGAGCTCGATAATCCGATTTAGGATTTCCTCCTCTTCTTCCGAATTGACTTGTGCATATTCATTCTCCAATTCTTCTAAAGAGATAAATGTTCGAACCATGTTCGAAATTGAAGGATACCTTGGTTTTGTTGGGTCAATAGAAGGGTTGAATTTAACCTTTCTTCGAACAATTTGTTGTTCTGGTTGAGGTTTAGGATTAAGCAGAATTAACTTCTGGAATTCTCCTAATCCTTCATAGATACTGTCTAACTTAGTATCTATCGTCTGTCCTTGTAAATTGGACTTCCATAATTCCTTATAAGGAGATGATGAACTGGAACTTGCCTTATCCATCACTCAATCCTGATAAAGAATCTCTAGCAGGGCTTGCTAGGTCAGGGTGTATGTACCACTGTGTGTTAGCTAATTCAGCCTGTTGACAGATAAAAATCCATCTTTTATCTTTTTGTTTAAGACAATCTTGGTTGTCTCTGGGTTTGAGACATTTGATATGGCTCTGGTCGTCTCTGGGTTTGAGACATTTGATACGGCTCTGATACCATTTTTGCAGTAGGCTCTGATATTTTGGTATGCTCTGATACCATTTCACGAGCTTCTTCTTCCAGTTATTGAGCATAGCTACAACTGGGTGCGGAATGATTTTTAGACCTTTTGGTCCTTCTTCTTCTAAGAAATTCTTGAAATCTATAATCATAATTTTGATTATGACGCCTTAAACAGGTGTCTAAAGAAAGTAAGGCTTCATTAATACCTTCAAGTATAGCCTTTTGGCGTTGGATAGAATTGATATGATAAAGATTGTCATGCTCCAAAATGCTCCTAGGGCTAGGAATAATGATCTCGCCATCAGCGATTACTAGAGGATTATCGAAAAAGTCATCACTTAATCGTTCTATTCCTCGTCTGCTAATGTTAAGCAAGATCTCTTTGACCTGAATAATAAACTCACTATTCTCCTTCTCTAGAAGGCATCTTTCTAAGGCATTTTTAACTATGGCCTTAGCATGCAGTTGTTCGGGGACTGAAGGAGTTCATGATTATTGGGATAGGTTTCAAGTATGCAAAAAGATTAAAGATAATTATTGATTTTATCAATCTAAGTAATAAATATGCATCTCGAGATAGAACATAATTAGTTAGAGTTAAGACCAATACCTCACTGGACCTCAGCCTCTTTCGCCGGCGACCACCTGTCTTTTGGCTAGTTCTCTGGCTATTCCAAAGGCACTCCAGATCTCTCTCTCTAACCAAATAATATTGTACACCAAGATACACAAAAATTACTTTTATTGATAATATCAATAATTACACACTAATCTTGCTTACATACTCTACTCCCTAATGGAGTAGTTACTCTCCCTTCATTTCTCTCTCCCTAGGAGTTTTTGTCGAGTTGCTCTCTCCGTTTTTCGATGCCCTACAAATGAAAATGGTTCTCCTTATATAGAGAAGCCTGCCCGACAGGGCGTACAACTTTAATAAAAGCAAAAGTACAACAATTGGTTCTCTTTAAAAGATGCTTCTGCTTTTTCTCTGTTGAAGATGCCTTTACTTTTCGTACAAAGACGCGTGCTTGCTTTACACTGTTGAACATGCCTTTTGTAGTGGCTGTCGCTTTCTTCTTTTTCAATAATGCTTATCGCATTATCATGGGAATCTGCTGCTTTTTGGTAGTGGGTGCAGTAGTGCCTTTAACAGCTGGCTGATAATCATACCTTCTGGGTATTTTTGCGGGGCTGCATGTAATGCTAGCACAGAAACCAAACATGACTGCCTTGCTGACGTCGTCCGTGGAACTTCCTGCAAGAAAATGGATCCTAGGATAGATCCCAGAGGTGTCAATCATTTGACAGTTAGTGTCCTGGGCTGTATAAACCCATTTTGAGCATGAAACGTATTGTTCCATGGATATAGCCTGATTTAAAATCGGCTTTTGTGCCTTAGGCACGACGACTGTGAAGTCATCTTCTTCCTCTGTTTCTGAGGAGGCAGAATACTCCTGAACCTGTCCTTTCGTTTTGAAAGTAGGCTTAGGGTTTCCTTGGGTGGACCAGAGTCTGTCTCCTTCTTGGAGATTACTGGACATGAGTCCTTTTCCTTTTTGGGCACGTTCACATGCTCCAAGAAAGGCCTGATGGGTTTCATCAGATAAATCAATGGCTTGTAGCGCCATTACTTCATCTAAGCCTGATAGAGCTTGGATGATACGAGGATTGATTTCCTCTGTAATTTCCTTCTGGATTTGTGTCATCCGTTTATGGGCGATACACAATTCATGAATGGCCATTTCTAATAAAGATATGGCATCCATGGAAGATGTCTCTTCCTCAACCATTGGCTTCCCTGCTAAGAAAATCAGCAAGATGATTATTCTTACCTTTTATATGTTCAATATCGAATTGATATTCTTGAAAGTACTGTTGCCAAACTATGGCGTCTTTTGTACTCAGGAGTACAGGGGAGCTTATTGAAAATATAAGCTTTAACATTGGTATTGTCAGTTCTAACTAAGAACTTTACTGGCAAAATAAAGAAATGAAACTTTACAAAGCTTCGTTTTAAGGCGAGTAATTCCTTTTCATTGCTGTGATAATTAATCTCAGCTGGTTTAAAACAACCGTTTGCATATCTGCAAACATGTTCTTTGTTATCAGCCTTTTTGGCTTTAAGGACTCCTCCCCAATATAGGTCTGAGGCGTCTGTTTCAACTATCAGTTGATCTCCTGATTCAGGAATGGCCAATTTGGATAATTGACTACACAACTTTTTAAGTTGTTGGACAAGATGAGTATGGTAATCTTGCCATTGCAGATTGAGTCTCTTCTTAAGAAGATCTTGCAGAGGGCCTCTTAACAAGGCTAAGTTGGGTATAAAATCACTAACATAGTTAATGCATCCCAAAAATCGTTCAACCTGTTTCCGGTCAACGAGTTTGTCAGGGAAATTAGCAACTTTCTCACATATATGAGGTTGCATTTCTATACCCTTATGGTCGATCTTAAGACCTAGAAACTCAATTTGTTCCTTGGCAATCTCAGCTTTTTTAGCTGATAATATTAATCTGTGGTTACGGCTCTTCTCTATGAATTTCATGAGATGAGTTGCATGATCTGCAATATTCGAAGAAAAGATTAAAATATCATCAACATAGACCAGACAGAAATCTGAGTATTCGTTGAAGATGTTATCCATTCTTCTCTGAAAGATTTGTGGGGCGTTTTTTAGTCCCATAGGCATTACATTCCATATGTATTGCCCTTGAGGTGTGCTGAATGCAGTTAGGGGTTTAGCAGATTCTTTTAGTTTAATCTGATAAAATTCCGATTTGCAATCGAACTTTGAAAATCTCTTTTTATTAAGGGTTTTGTTGATAAGTAATTCCTTATTAGGAAGGAAATAACCGTCAAAGACAGTTAATTCATTTAACCTTTTATAGTTAATCACCATTCTTGGTTTACCTCTCTTTTGTTCAAAGTGGTTATTAACCATAAAAGCTGGACTACTATGAGGGCTTTTGTTGTCCTCAGTGTTTTTGAAAACTAATTGCTTTTCTTCGAGTTCTCGGAGTTGGATTTTGAACTCAAGTTCGTCTGCTTGACTATATCGCATGGGCTTAACTCTTACAATTGAGTTTGCCTCTTTGAGCTGTATGTTAGCATAGGACTTATCTTTGTCCCAATATTTCAATGGGTTATCATCGAAATGGGCTTGCAGAAGTGTTTTTACTTCATTTTCAAGTCGAAATTCTAATGCTCGTTGGGTATTTGACAGAGCATTTAATAATTGGGCTTTAACCTTAGAATGGTCTTTGGGCCTTTTTGTAAGGTTTTTGGGTCGATTTATATTTTTGGGCCTAGTATCTCCACCATGCTGGCTGCGTGGTTTGAATGAGATCGTTCCTCTAAATTGAGGATGGGCTATGAGTTGGGACTTGATCTAATGTCCACATGGGGTAAGGAAACTAATGTGTGAATGATCACAACTATATTCCTTGAATCTATTAAGAAAATTAACTCCTAAAAGGAGGTTATAGGTAGTATCTTTAGGTGCTTGAATAACAACTGTAGGTAAGGGTAGAACCTTGAAATGGTTCTCTGTATTATCGTGGATAGCTATAAACTGACCAAAGACAGCTTTGGTGAGCTTAGTAACTTGTCCAGATGCTACTACGACCTGTAGTGGTTTATGTAGGTCTTTCCAGTACCGTTCTGGGTAGGTATTGGCTGACGCCATTGTGACATCTGATCCGGTGTCTATCATGGCATGAAACCATTCAGGTTGGTGAAACCTGTAAACCAACTGTACCTTGATGTATGGTACTTTATTCATGGACCTTACTAGCATGAATAATTATACCATTGAGTTTAATGGTCATATAATGCTCAGTTATGGAACAAGTGTTTTCTGATAAGAAACGCATTCCTAATAATAAATCAGCTTTAGTATTAAAAGCTTGATTTTCGGGGTGGATAATCCTTTCAATGGATTCAAAGAGTACAGGAACATAAGTGAGTTTATGTTCTTGTAGTTGAGAATAAATCTCAGGACCAGCGTAATTATGCTGTATGGCTGGATTAATCCAAATTAATCCATCTTTCCAGTGTGTGATGTAGATTTTACTCACAATTTGGAAATTTACCAATCTTGGAGTTGGCAATCTTTCGATAGGGTAGCTTCGTAGAATACTACCATCTATAGAGTATCTACCTTGCATACTGTTGCATCTATTAAACAGTGGTTTCTGTTTAATATCAATCTGCCATTCTTTGATTGGCTGCAACTTAGGTCTAGAAATTTCTTGAATTTCACAGATATCTGAAAAGATATCATCTAGTTCAATTTCATCCTTTTGGAGGAATTGATCTATGATATGGGTGTTACTTAACATGTAACTTACCATAGTGTAAATGGTAAATGGGGAATGGTGTAGATTTTCTAGTAAGTCTGACATTTGAAAGTGATAACAGAGATTTAAGGTACGGTTTGTGTCTAAATCCCTAATGGGTATACTGTACCCTGGATAGGTGGTGAAACTAAGGTTTTGGTAAACCAAGTTTTCCTTCAGAATGCCTATAATGGCTTCTGATCGATTTACAATGCGATTATGCATTATAGTAAGAATTATTGGTGTATCTAAACCCTTTTGAAAGGTAGCTTTCAAATGGATTCTTACTGCACCGAAATGAATGTAACCGATCTTAGTTCGGTCTTTTTCAGGGATTTTTCTGATCTTTTGCCTAATCTGTTCGATGGTAACTAAGGGCAATTCTACTTGTCCTTCAGCTATGTTGCTGCTAATAGGTACTTCCTGGATATTAGTGCCGAAATACTGAATATTTCTTCTACGAAATATTTGTAATAAGGTTCGTTTAAAACCTTCTTGCTCATTAATCTTGAGACTTTTGGATAAAATCTTTTGATACTTCTTTTTATCAAAAAGTACCTCGTTAGAGTACGTACCTGAGGATTCACCTTCCTCTTGTTGAGAGTGCTCTTCAGTCTGACTCATCTTCAGAGCTGCTAGACAAATAAGTCAGAACGAGTATTTCGTCCTCAGACGTTATGTCTGAAAACGCTACTTCTTCGTAGCCTGCAAACTGCTCAAACAATTCGTTAGAGCAAACGCCTGCATTACTTAGTGGGTAAGCATGGCCTGGATGGGGGAATAAATGTCTCCCTCCTACATGTCTTTGTCTAGACGTATGATGACGATAACGGTAGCGTTGGGCTTCCTCTTCGTCACTGCTTCCTATTTGACTATCTAGGTTAGTCTGCGAGTCTGGCCTTACATCAGGACCACTTGGACCACTTGGACCACTTGATTGGGTCGAGTTTGGTATCACTAAGGGGTTACCTTGAGAGGTCTCTCCTGTAGACTCCATGTTACACTGTAATTGGAGCTCGTTAATCCGATTTAGGATTTCCTCCTCTTCTTCCGAATTGGCTTGTGCATATTCATTCTCCAATTCTTCTAAAGAGATAAATGTTCGAACCATGTTCGAAATTGAAGGATACCCTGGTTTTGTTGGGTCAATAGAAGGGTTGAATTTAACCTTTCTTCGAACAATTTGTTGTTCTGGTTGAGGTAGGATTAAGCAGAATTAACTTCTGGATTTCTCCTAATCCTTCATAGATACTGTCTAACTTAGTATCTATCATCTGTCCTTGTAAATTGGACTTCCATAATTCCTTATAAGGAGATGATGAACTGGAACTTGCCTTATCCATCACTCAATCCTGATAAAGAATCTCTAGCAGGGCTTGCTAGGTCAGGGTGTATGTACCACTGCGTGTTAGCTAATTCAGCCTGTTGACAGATCCATCTTTTATCTTTTTGTTTAAGATAATCTTGGTTGTCGCTGGGTTTGAGACATTTGATATGGCTCTGATACCATTTGTTCTTCGGTATGCTCTGATTCGGTATACTCTGATACCATTTCACGAGCTTCTTCTTCCAGTGTGGGTCCATTTCACGAGCTTCTTCTTCCAGTTATTGAGCATAGCTACAACTGGGTGCGGAATGATTTTTAGACCTTTTGGTCCTTCTTCTTCTAAGAAATTCTTGAAATCTATAATCATAATTTTGATTATGACGCCTTAAACAGGTGTCTAAAGAAAGTAAGGCTTCATTAATACCTTCAAGTGTGTGTGCGTGTGTGTGTGTGTATATATATATATATATACACACACGCACATATATATATTATAATATATATATCTATATATAATTAAATTTAAAATATATATATAATAATATATCTATATATCTATATCTATATGTGTGTGTCCTATATATAGATATATATATATATCTAATGATATTTATATATATATATAGTATATGTGTGTGTGTGTGTGTCTATATTATCTATATATATTATATATATATATATATATATATATATATATATATATATTTTCAATAAGCTCCCCTGTACTCCTGAGTACAAAAGACGCTATAGATAGCAACAGTACTTTCAAGAATATCAATTCGATATTGAACATATAAAAGGTAAGAATAATCATCTTGCTGATTTTCTTAGCAGGGAAGCCGATGGTTGAGGAAGAGACATCTTCCATGGATGCCAGATCTTTATTAGAAATGGCCATTCATGGATTGTGTATCGCCCATGGACGGATGACACAAATCCAGAAGGAAATTACAGAGGAAATCAATCCTCGTATCATCCAAGCTCTATCAGGCTTAGATGAAGTAATGGTGCTACAAGCCATTGATTTATCTGATGAAACCCATCAGGCCTTTCTTGGAGCATGTGAACGTGCCCAAAAAGGAAAAGGACTCATGTCCAGTAATCTCCAAGGAGACGGACTCAGGTCCACCCAAGGAAACCCTAAGCCTACTTTCAAAACGAAAGGACAGGTTCAGGAGTATTCTGCCTCCTCAGAAACAGAGGAAGAAGATGAATTCACAGTCGTCGTGCCTAAGGCACAAAAGCCGATTTTAAATCAGGCTATATCCATGGAACAATACGTTTCATACTCAAAATGTGTTTATACAGCCCAGGACACTAACTGTCAAATGATTGACACCTCTGGGATCTATCCTAGGATCCATTTTCTTGCAGGAAGTTCCACGGACGACGTCAGCAAGGCAGTCATGTTTGGTTTCTATGCTAGCATTACATGCAGCCCTGGAAACAGAGAGATTTTAGGACTACATAAGTCCATAATCGAGGCTGTCAAAAAGTTTCGAAAGAGTTCTAAGTCTGATTGGGTAGTATTAAAAATACTATCAGCCAGTCCAGAAGTCCTACCCACTCCAGCACCAGGGTGGTTGATTATCCAGCTTTGTACTCCTAACAAAGCTAATTTAAAGTTCAAGAAGAGCAAATCCCTTGAAGTCCCAGATATCGACGAGGGATGGATCTGTAACAGACGAGCCCTCGGGTTTGTCGTCATCTTAAAGAAATTACAATCTTTAAGGCAAGCCAACAAAGGCTTTATGTATAACTCCCCCAGTAATATTTTCATTTATGCTGAAAGAAGTTGTACCCCTAGGTATGATGCTCTGAACAAAATAAGTTCAGGGATTAGCCTTATTCATACTTGTAGAATACCCGGGACTCATCATACCCGTAGTCTACTATGTGGAAATCTCCACGAAGAAAAGACAGCAGGATGCTGTATTTGTCCTCTAAGGCTTCTATAGGAAGGAAGCGTGTTGGACCCCACAGAAAATACCCAGAAGGTATCATTATAGCCAGCTGTTAAAGGCACCACTGTACCCACTGCCATAAAGCAGCAGATTCCCATGATAATGCGATAAGCATTATTGAAAAAGAAGAAAGCGACAGCCACTACAAAAGGCATCTTCAACAGTGTAAAGCAAGCACGCGTCTTTGTACGAAAAGCAAAGGCATCTTCAACAGAGAAAAAGCAGAAGCATCTTTTAAAGAGAACCAACTATTGTACTTTTGCTTTTATTAAAGTTGTACGCCCTGTCGGGCAGGCTTCTCTATATAAGGAGAACTATTTTCATTTGTAGAGTATCAAAAACCGGAGAGAGCAACTCCACAAAAACTCCTAGAGAGAGAGAAATGAAGGGAGAGTAACTACTCCATTAGGGAGTAGAGTATGTAAGCAAGATTAGTGTGTAATTATTGATATTATCAATAAAAGTAATTTTTGTGTATCTTGGTGTACAACATTATTCGGTTAGAGAGAGAGATCTGGAGTGCCTTTGGAATAGCAAGAGAAGTAGCCAAAAGACAGGTGGTCGCCGGCGAAAGAGGCTCAGGTCCAGTGAGGTATTGGTCTTAACTCTAACTAATTATGTTCTATCTCGAGATGCATATTTATTACTTAGATTGATAAAATCAATAATTATCTTTAATCTTTTTGCATACTTGAAACCTATCCCAATAATCATGAACCCCTTCAGCCCCGAACAACTGCATGCTAAGGCCATAGTTAAAAATGCCTTAGAAATATGCCTTCTAGAGAAGGAGAATAGTGAGTTTATTATTCAGGTCAAAGAGACCTTGCTTAACATTAGCAGACGAGGAATAGAACGATTAAGTGATGACTTTTTCGATAATCCTCTAGTAATCGCTGATGGTGAGATCATTATTCCTAGCCCTAGGAGCATTTTGGAGCATGATAACCTTTATCATATCAATGCTATCCAACGCCAAAAGGCTATACTTGAAGGTATTAATGAAGCTTTACTTTCTTTAGACACCTGTTTAAGGTGTCATAATCAAAATTATGATTATAGATTTCAAGAATTTCTTAGAAGAAGAAGGACCAAAAGGTCTAAAAATCATTCCGCACCCAGTTGTAGCTATGCTCAATAACTGGAAGAAGAGGCTGAGGTCCAGTGAGGTATTGGTCTTAACTCTAACTAATTATGTTCTATCTCGAGATGCATATTTATTACTTAGATTGATAAAATCAATAATTATCTTTAATCTTTTTGCATACTTGAAACCTATCCCAATAATCATGAACCCCTTCAGCCCCGAACAACTGCATGCTAAGGCCATAGTTAAAAATGCCTTAGAAAGATGCCTTTTAGAGAAGGAGAATAGTGAGTTTATTATTCAGGTCAAAGAGACCTTGCTTAACATTAGCAGACGAGGAATAGAACGATTAAGTGATGACTTTTTCGATAATCCTCTAGTAATCGCTGATGACGGGTGATCGTGGGCTGTTACAATGGTATCAGAGCCATATCAAACGTCTCAAACCCAGAGACAACCAAGATTGTCTTAAACAAAAAGATAAAAGATGGATTTTTATCTGTCAACAGGCTGAATTAGCTAACACGCAGTGGTACATACACGCTGACCTAGCAAGCCCTGCTAGAGATTCTTTATCAGGATTGAGTGATGGATAAGGCAAGTTCCAGTTCATCATCTCCCTATAAGAAATTATGAAAGTCCAATTTATAAGGACAGACGATAGATACTAAGTTAGACAGTATCTACGAAGGATTAGGAGAAATCCAGAAGTTAATTCTGCTTAATCCTAAACCTCAACCAGAACAACAAATTGTTCAAAGAAAGGTTAAATTCAACCCTTCGATTGACCCAACAAAACCAGGGTATCCTTCAATTTCGAACATGGTTCGAACATTTATCTCTTTAGAAGAATTGGAGAATGAATATGCACTAGCCAATTCGGAAGAAGAGAAGGAAATCCTAAATCGGATTAACGAGCTCCAATTACAGTGTAACATGAAGTCTACAGGAGAGACCTCTCAAGGTAACCCCTTAGTGATACCAAACTCGACCCAATCAAGTGGTCCAAGTGGTCCAAGTGGTCCTGATGTAAGGCCAGACTCGCAGACTAACCTAGATAGTCAAATAGGAAGCAGTGACGAAGAGGAAGCCCAACGCTACCGTTATCGTCATCATACGTCTAGACAAAGACGTGTAGGAGGGAGACATTTATTCCCCCATCCAGGCCATGCTTACCCACTAAGTAATGCAGGAGCAACCTTAAACATCGACTGTGTCTCTAACACAGACGAAGTCATTAAGGAATGGGTGAAAGCCTTGCTTATCTATTCTGGAGTCACTAGGACGGATGGTGAAGAATTAAAAATCTTCATCCCCTTAACCTTAAGTGGAAAGGTATCTGACTGGTTTACTGCCTTGCCTGAAGATACTAAGGCAAGATACTTAGGTGGAACTACCACTAATGACAACAAAACAATCATTAACACGATTGAGAATGAAATTCAAAGAGAATTTCTAGGAGAAGACTACTCTCAGTATCGTTTAAGAGAAAAGCGATTAAAAAGGCAAAAATACCTCACAATGCTCTATAATTTGCAAATATGTGACATCAATTATTTTGATGCTTATGTATGCGAATTTGAGAAGCATTATTACAAAGCTGAAATATCATCAGCAGCACCAAATTCGTTAAATCTCCATAACGATATGTTCTTTACCAAACTACCATTTCCATGGAGTGATTTACTTTTTAGTAAATGGAAAGCCGCAGAAAGACCTGAAAAAACAGACACGCTAGGAGCGAGAATAGAATTTGCTAGAGTAACCCTAGCAGATGAATGTGAAAAAGCCTACAAGAAAAAGAGGCTACAAAAGGATCAAAAGAAGCTGAAATGTAAAGATCAGCTCTATTATCCTAGTAAGTTTGGTTGTCAATTAGACAAACCCAAACAAAAGAAGAAATTCAAGGCTAAAAAGAAGCTTGGAAAACGTTTGAAGAAACAGTCTAAGCCTTTCAAGAAGAAAAGGAAATTCTTTAAAAAGAAACAAAAGAAAAAGGAAGACAAAAGCTCTTCTAAACAAATTCAAAAACAAGATTGCAAATGTTGGAATTGCAATAAAAAGGGTCATTATGCAAATGAATGCCCCAAAAAGATTAATTTTGCAGGCGTTTGCTCTAACAAATTGTTTGAGCAGTTTACAGGCTACGAAGAAGTAACGTTTTCAGACATAACGTCTGAGGACGAAATACTCGTTCTGACTTATTTGTCTAGCAGCTCTGAAGATGAGTCAGACTGAAGAGTACTCTCAACAAGAGGAAGGTGAATCCTCAGGTACGTACTCTAACGAGGTACTTTTTGATAAAAAGAAGTATCAAAAGATTTTATCCAAAAGTCTCAAGATTAATGAGCAAGAAGGTTTTAAACGAACCTTATTACAAATATTTCGTAGAAGAAATATTCAGTATTTCGGTACTAATATCCAGGAAGTACCTATTAGCAGCAACATAGCTGAAGGACAAGTAGAATTGCCCTTAGTTACCATCGAACAGATTAGGCAAAAGATCAGAAAAATCCCTGAAAAGACCGAACTAAGATCGGTTACATTCATTTCGGTGCTGTAAGAATCCATTTGAAAGCTACCTTTCAAAAGGGTTTAGATACACCAATAATTCTTACTCTAATGCATAATCGCATTGCAAATCGATCAGAAGCCATTATAGGCATTCTGAAGGGAAACTTGGTTTACCAAAACCTTAGTTTCACCACCTATCCAGGATACAGTATACCCATTAGGGATTTAGACACAAACCGTGCCTTAAATCTCTGTTATCACTTTCAAAGGTCAGACTTACTAGAAAGTCTACACCATTCCCCATTTACCATTTACACTATGGTAAGTTACATGTTAAGAAACACCCATATCATAGATCAATTCCTCCAAAAGGATGAAATTGAACTAGATGATATCTTTTCAGATATCTGTGAAATTCAAGAAATTTCTAGACCTAAGTTGCAGCCAATCAAAGAATGGCAGATTGATATTAAACAGAAACCACTGTTTAATAGATGCAACAGTATGCAAGGTAGATACTCTATAGATGGTAGTATTCTACGAAGCTACCCTATCGAAAGATTACCAACTCCAAAATTGGCAAATTTCCAAATTGTGAGTAAAATCTACATCACACACTGGAAAGATGGATTAATTTGGATTAATCCAGCTATACAGCATAATTACGCTGGTCCTGAGATTTATTCTCAACTACAAGAACATAAACTCACTTATGTTCCTGTACTCTTTGAATCCATTGAAAGGATTATCCACCTCGAAAATCAAGCTTTTAATACTAAAGCTGATTTATTATTAGGAATGCGTTTCTTATTAGAAACCACATATTCCATAACTGAGCACTTTATGACCATTAAACTCAATGGTATAATTATTCATGCTAGTAAGGTCCATGAATAAAGTACCATACATCAAGGTACAGTTGGTTTACAGGTTTCATCAACCTGAATGGTTTCATGCCATGATAGACACCGGATCAGATGTCACAATGGCGTCAGCCAATACCTACCCAGAACGGTACTGGAAAGACCTACATAAACCACTACAGGTCGTAGTAGCATCTGGACAAGTTACTAAGCTCACCAAAGCTGTCTTTGGTCAGTTTATAGCTATCCACAATAATACAGAGAACCATTTCAAGGTTCTACCCTTACCTACAGTTGTTATTCAAGCACCTAAAGATGCTACCTATAACCTCCTTTTAGGAGTTGATTTTCTTAATAGATTCAAGGAATATAGTTGTGATCATTCACACATTAGTTTCCTTACCCTATGTGGACATTGGATCAAGTCCCAACTCATAGCCCATCCTCAATTTAGAGGAACGATCTCATTCAAACCACGCAGCCAGCATGGTGGAGATACTAGGCCCAAAAATATAAATCGGCCTAAAAACCTTACAAAAAGGCCCAGAGACCATTCTAAGGTCAAAGCCCAATTATTAAATGCTCTGTCAAATACCCAACGAGCATTAGAATTTCGACTTGAAAATGAAGTAAAAACACTTCTGCAAGCCCATTTCGATGATAACCCATTGAAATATTGGGACAAAGATAAGTCCTATGCTGACATACAGCTCAAAGAGGCAAACTCAATTGTAAGAATTAAGCCCATGCGATATAGTCAAGCAGACGAACTTGAGTCCAAAATCCAATTCCGAGAACTCGAAGAAAAGCAATTAGCTTTCAAAAGCACTGAGGACAACAAAAGCCCTCATAGTAGTCCAGCTTTTATGGTTAATAACCACTCTGAATAAAAGAGAGGTAAACCAAGAATGGTGATTAATTATAAAAGGTTAAATGAATTAACTGTCTTTGACGGTTATTTCCTTCCTAATAAGGAATTACTTATCAACAAAACCCTTAACAAAAAGTGGTTTTCAAAGTTCGATTGCAAATCGGGATTCTATCAGATTAAACTAAAAGAATCTGCTAAACCCTAACTGCATTCAGCACACCTCAAGGGCAGTACATATGGAATGTAATGCCTATGGGACTAAAAAACGCCCCACAAATCTTTCAGAGAAGAATGGATAACATCTTTAACGAATACTCAGACTTCTGTCTGGTCTATGTTGATGATATTTTAATCTTTTCTTCGAATATTGCAGATCATGCAACTCATCTCATGAAATTCATAGAGAAGAACCGTAACCACGGATTAATATTATCAGCTAAAAAAGCTGAGATTGCCAAGGAACAAATTGAGTTTCTAGGTCTTAAGATCGACCATAAGGGTATAGAAATGCAACCTCATGTATGTGAGAAAGTTGCTAATTTCCCTGACAAACTCGTTGACCGGAAACAGGTTGAACGATTTTTGGGATGCATTAACTATGTTAGTGATTTT
>JAKOGI010003832.1:5000-20000 GCA_029747015.1 Carnegiea gigantea
ATTCATTGTGGTGAACATATGTATTTATTTATTTTAGTGAACTTGCACATGTATGTTGGTGAACTTATACATCTATTTTAGTGAACTTATATATTTATTGTGGTGAACTTATGTATTTATTTTAGTGAACTTGCACATGTACTCGAGTAAACTTAGATATTCATTTCGTTAAACTTAGACATCTTTTTTAGTAAACCGAATGCAATTTCTCTGATGACCCTATATGTTCATTTTGGTGAACCTTTGCATCTATTTTGGTGAACATGTCTACTCATATGGGTGAACTAGGGCCTTCATTATGATGAACTTATATGTTCATATAGGTGAACCAGGGTCTTCATTATCATGACCTAGGGCTTGCATTTTTATTTGCAATGTTCAGCTATAACTAACATCCAATTCTAACCAACTTTACTTTATGGTCCCCACGTGTTCAACAATACTCTAACAACGTAATAGATTCTACCACCTTATATGTCACGAGTCTTGCTTGTGGTGATTATATTTGTATCATTGGATTAATAAGCATCCACTTAAAAGCGTTTGTAGGTACTACAAATAGGACTGAATGAATAATGATTGGTGTAGGCATGAATAAAGGGCAAGTTCGGTAATTGTGCTAAATTTCTCTATTCGTTTAGGGGAACTAGGACGTTGGAGTAAGCTTGTACATTCATTCCAGTGGACTTGGCATTCATTTAGATAAACTTAGACATCCTTTTTAGTGAACTAAATGCAATTTGTCCAATGACCCTATATATGCTTATTTTGGTGAACCTTTACATCTATTTATCCATCTTACTATACTTTGCATATGTCTGCAAAATTTTAAAAGTGAACTTATACATTTACTTTAACGAACTTGAAGATGTATGTGGGTGAACTTATACATGTACTTTAGTGAACTTGTATTTTTGTCATGGCAAACTTATGTATTTGTTTTAATGAACTTACACATATATGTTGGTGAACTTATACATCTACTTTAGTGAAGTTATGTATTTATTTTGGTAAAATTGGACATGTACTCTAGTAAACTTGGATATTCATCATGGATAAACTTAGACATCTTTTTTAGTGAACTAAATGCAATTTCTCTGATGACCCTATATGTTCATATTGTTGAACCTTTGCATCTATTTATCCATCTTACTGTACTTTGCCTATGCCTCTAAAATTTTGAAAGTGAACTTGAACATGTATGTTGGTGAACTTATACATGTACTTTTAGGAGATGAACTTGTACTTTTAGTGAACTTGCGCATGTATTTTAGTAAACTTGGCTAGTCATCATGGTGAACTTCTATATATCTTAAAGTGAACTAAGTCAATACCTTGTACATTCATTCTTATCAATTAAGTCATGGATTTTTGATTGAACTTTGTACACATATTTTGATGAATTTATATATTAGTCTACTTAGTAACTTTTGCATTAGTAAACTTGTACATTCATATTAATCAAATTGGATATATTCACCGTGGTGAACTTATACGTGTACTTTAGTGAACTTGTACATGTACTTTAGTGAACATGGCTAGTCATCATGGTGAACATGTACATTTCTTAAAAACTGAACTAAGTGAATGCTTGCCTTGTACATTCATTCTTGCGTACTCTTAATGACTTGGTTTTGTTTTTCATTTTAGGCAAAATGGTTCATACAAGAAGCAGTCAAAAGTCAAAAAATCCCAGTGATTGTGAAAAAGATGTAGCCATTGAAATGCACAACACTCAAAGGTATTATGTAAATCATTTACTCAATTACGTGAATCTAAAATTAGTAATTAGCACCTTTTTTTGGCAATAATAAGAAATAAGAATGGAAGAAATAATAAAACGTCATCATGGTGAACTTATACATATACTTTAGTGAACTTGCACATGTATTTTAGTGAAATTTTGTATTCATTATGGCGAATATTGTGCCTTTTAAAAGTGAATTCATTAAATCCCTTTTAGATTTATTCAATACAAACATATATTTGGGTTCAACTGATGTATATATTTATTAAATACTAATTAAATCCCTTTTATATGTTTTAATGAATTTATATATTTATTTTTTTGCGTTCAAATGGTGCATATATTGGCGACAACTTTACTCATATGTAGCATTGAATTTGTATTGTAGGTTGATTGCATTAAATAATGTGATTTTATGACAAACTTATCTTAATCTCTTTTGTCACTAAATAATATGCATGTTAGTGAATTTGGACACTTTGTTTTAGTGAAATTGTGCATTCATATTAATGAAATTGCATGGTGAACTTGCACATATATTGTAGTAAACTTGGGTGTTCATCATGGTGAACTTCCGCCTTTTGGAAAGTGAAGTAATTCAATCCCCTTGTATATTCAGTCTTGTCAATTAACGCATGCTCTTTTTGTTTACAAATGAGTAATAAACTTATGCACTTGTTTTAGTGAGGTTGGATATATGTTTTTGCATATATGGTTTGAATGTAAAGATGCATTACCACTAACTTCCAATACTAAGCCACTCAAACACTCATCCAATGTGATCGTCTTTTGCAAATGTAGATTTGATCTCACATGTATCCATTTTAAGTGTACAACTCATTCAATATAGTCCACCAAATATGTATATTAACTGCATGCTTATTAATACAACCCTAAGCTATAGCAAACATTTACGCTAATTTAGTTCGTCTATTGTATACTAGTATCAGTTTATTAAAATTATTTTTGCAGTGAACACTCTGGAAGTAAGCGGTCTCAAGGAGAACAAAAACACAGAAAGGGGAAGAAGCTTCGTGCTCAACCAAAAAGATTGTGCATTCAAGTTACTTCAAAGAGACCAACATCGGTCTACATTGCTACCGCTACTGGCGAATCTAATGAAGCTTCTAGTGATGCACACACAGAAGAGTACATCCCTTTGGAGACAGCAACTCCCACACCCACACCTACCTCAACATTTCCCGGTCAATGTTTCCAACCAAGCCTTTAACCTTCAATTGTACACTCTCAAATGGATCTAGAAGCAGCACCTTTGGATGGTAAGCAAGGTACACTAAGAAGTCATGATATGGATGATACACAACCAATGACCGAAGAAGAAGGGGTAGTAGCATTAGGCAGCAATTCAATGGGTGTTCACACTACCCAATTGAGAAACAAACCAAAAACAAAGAAAAGCAAACCAAAAGAATTCAACAATCGGATGTCACCCAAGGGTTTGAGGCAGCTAATTGAAAAGCTAAATGACAAGCAAAAAGAAGCCGTCAAAGAAATTGGGTTTGGCGGCTTCTTCCACTTGCAACTTGACATGATTCCAGGGAAGCTAGCAGTGTAGTTAGTTCGTAATTTTGACACTTGCCCATGCTCCCTACCCCTCACCCATAGTAGGTTCAGAGTCATTGAGCATGATGTCTATATGACATTAGCTCTTCCCAAGGGCCCATTTGAGGTGACTGAGGTCAAAAGTGAAACAAATTCTAGTACGGAATTCAAAACCTTACTCAAGCAATGGAAAGAATAATGGCCTGACTGAGATAGTGTCCCTAAATCTGGGGAGATGGTTGACATGATATGTAGTCAGGTGGATGAGGGAGAAGAATTTGAAAGAAACTTCATACTGTTTGTGGTGTCTAGTTGTCTCAATGGGAACCAAAAAGGTGAAGTAAATTACTTGGTACTTGATTCATTATTGGACTTAACCGTAGTGAGAGAACTCAATTGGGCACGATACACAATGGCAGTCCTTATCTCATTAGTTGATGAGTGGAAACAGAAGACCTTGAGGTTTTTTAGAGGGCCAATACTTTTCCTAATAGTACGTTGAGAATTTCTATTCATTCATTTTATTCATACACTAAATTCGAATCGTTAAAATTTTGCATTATCTAATTTTTCATGCAAGTTTTGTAAAAACAAATTGAACTTTTTTCTTATTTTCACAGCTTTGTTATCTTGATTGGGTTGTTTTCAAAATGCGGATTGTCAAGCGTCAGTTCCCAACCTTGAGAGGATGGACAAATGATAAAGTGAAATCAAGGGAAGAACAAGAATTTCAAGTCCATTTTGGCAACGGATGTCTCATGAACCCCTTTATTTTTTTATTTTTTGGTTTTTGTGTTTTTTTGGGAGGGGGGTCATCATTCTCATGGGTTTTTTATATGTATTTTTTTTCCCGAGGGGTGCTTAGCCCAAATGCATGGATATTGGATATTGTTTTCTTGTTCCTCTCTTCTTTTCAATTTTTTCCCCCCGAAAAGAATTGATAAAATTTGTTTATGTATATCATCTGGATGTCAGGTCGTTATCTATTGTTTCTGCTTATCTTATGAGGTTCTAATACAAGTTAATGGATCCTCTTGCTGCCCCCCCTCCCCCCTTCCCCCCCTTCCAATCTTAGGTTGTTGGAATTCATAAATTAAGGGTGCAACACTACCATAAAATCGTCACATCATCTACCAACATCATTGCTCCAGAGGTGAAGAACATGGTAGTTGCCTATGAAACTACAAAGCTCAAAAGTTCAAGGAAGTAGTGGTCAGTTCTAGGATACTGCTGCTTATGTTTGGCTATTCAGTTTGAAAACTAATGGATATATGCCATGAATGTAGTAGCTTAATGAATTCTACCTATACAAGGACCTTATGGTCAATTTAATTCTTAATGTTAAATCACAAATCAAAATACCTTAAATAAAAATGCTATATTTAGTTTCTAATTAAACTAAATTTTAATTTTTAGCTTTACTTTTAAAAGAAATAAATTTAACTTGTAACAGGGTAAGTAAAGATTTCATATTTGTAACTGAATGAATATTCAAGTTCCCTTTGACAGAGGAAACTGCCCCAGGGGCAGACGATTATATTAGAATGGTTGTTTGTGAATGAATGAATATATGGTGTGAGACAAGGAATAGCATTTGTAGCTGAGGATTATATTTCTGTTTGTGCTATTTTTATAGGTCTTGAGTTCTTGTCCTACCTGCGTTGTATTGCCTACTGTTAAAGGCAATACAATTAAGTGAAGATTTTGGACACAAAAAATCTCACCAATGGTGTTTGTGAATGGAAATAATTCAATCTCTAAAGAATTAAATTTACCATAAAGTCTAGAAAGATGTGGCAGGTTTTGTGGGAGACTTTGTTCCTAGTCGGCTTGCCTGTCTGATGATTGAACCACCAGAGACTCAGATTGTGAAGTTATTCCTGCTGAAGACTTTGTTCCTAGTTGGCTTGGGGAGATGAAGGGTAAGTTGGAGGAGTATTTATATAATTAGTTTAATTTCTTTTTTAGTATGTATATGACTAAATAGAAACCTTCTCTTAGAAAGTAAATTTCCATGTATACATAATTGTAAGACACACTGTTAAATATTTTTCAATTACTATTTGGTTAGTAGAACAGCTTCGGAATTGTAGCCAACCAGTATACAGGCAGGATTTTCTCAAGTTTTTTCTCAATTTAATCTCTGGTATGGACTCAGATTTTGAAAAGGAGGGAGAAATTAAGGAGACTTATTAACTCTGGAACTGAAGTACTCAAACTGCCTTGATGAAGTTGAAATTTGTAGCCTCCTTATTGGTAGCTTGAACAGATTTGAACCACCGGAAAGCCTGGAAAAGAAATGTTGCATTGGTTGATTGATAAATGTTATTGCAGTTTCACTTCTTCGTAAAGCATAAAAAAAAAAACCACTTGAATATAGACAGAAACACATTTAGTTTAATATTTTTCTCCCTCATGTCTCATTATCATCTTGGATGAAACAATTTTGAGAAACATTTCAGATTGATACCTATTATTTTGCATATGCATTATTTTATATTTTGTGAACATAACAATAGAAGTGACGCTTAAGGGCACCAATTAGAGAATCAAAAAAGTTGGATTGAAACATTGATAATTGTAAAATTAATTGGGAAGTAGTAACTCTTGCAGCTTAGGATAGAATCATAGGAGGTTTAAGTTTTCCCTTATTTGGAGACAGTTCTACTTGTGAGAGGCTGGGAGCTGGCATTCATGACTATATCTCTCCAATTTAGTATGGTTTAGTACCGATGCTTTCCCCCTCTCCATTATCAGCCGACTAGATCAACAGGGACCCAAGAATTAATCTACCTAAAAAATTCAATGTTATTGCCCAAGAAAATAACGTACAACATTTTTCAAAACAAATATGCAGTTACATGTTGCATGGTTTTCATCTTAAACTCACAAAAATAGGTAATCATCCAAGTCATTGTTGAACTGAGCTTCTCCAAGTGTTTTTGATTATCAATTACCAATTAGCAAAGGGCAACTCACTCCATGGATTGTCATGGGATAAACCAAATTCAGGTTTGAGTTTAGTCTACATTAACTAATGCTTATTATCTCGCTAAAAACATACTCCATGTCCACCTTAATTCAAAGTTCGACATCGAGCCTTTTTTTCAGGTAGTTAAATTTGAGAAATTAGGTCGGACAAAGTTTTACCAAACTTTTTTCCCTCGAGTTAGACATCCTTGAAAATAGGAAAAGAATAAATTGGGGGAACTCGTTATTCCTGTATTGAATTGCCAGAAGATCCACAGAATTGAGATCTACTTACTACACATACTCGGCCAGAAAGCTGCAGCAAAAGTAATTCAAGTTAAAATACCTCAGCTATATACACAAAGCTGTCCTGCAAATTTACAAGCAAACTTTAGGGGCGGGGGGTATACAGGCTGCGTACCCAATGACTTACAGGATGCAAAAATTATAAAGACATTGGATAGATGCTAAATGCAATACTGGTATTTACATCAGACCTAGCCTAATTTCTGGTTCCAAATGCTGCAGTAGAAGAAAAGAAGCGAGCACAGAAAGTAGGAGTGATAGCAGCCCATGAAATGAATCATTATGTAGTGTAGAGGCAACTGACGCCTTAGGAGGGGCCCTTCCGGCAATAGCAGGAGCAACTGCTGGCCTGTCAGTTATGTGTTGTTGTTCATCAGTAGGTAAGGGATTGGGTGCTTTTCTGGTAGGAGGTGACGTTGATGGTGCTTCTTTCCCATCAGCACTTAGATCTTCACCTGAAGAAAAACCAAGAACATGAGAATCTTTCATGTAGTTGATATATTTACCAACACCAACAGTGGCAATGCTCCACTGAAACTTAGGTGGCATCAATAAAAACATCAAAAGATATACTTGTGTCGTCTATAAGCAACAATGAAGGTTTATTTGTCAGAACAATGATACAAGAGGGCCTTGTTTTGTTGGAGTTCCATCTCTAGAGTATTCTAAGTGTGTACAGCTATTATTGGGACTTTGAAGCAAATACCAGATGTACCCTAACTTCGAGTGTCCTCAGCTGTTCTTAAGATCCTTGCTCTAAACCAACCTATGACGTAGGTAACTTTGATTTGACACAACTACAGACACATTTCAAACCATGGAAAAGGGATGACATTGCACAGAACATGCCGTAGCATCTCTAAATCGATGTATATGGGAATGGTACAACTATACAAGTTGTACAAAGAAACAGTAAAAAGCTTGAGCACTCACAATCTGAGAGAGACCAACCAAGTTTCATGTTCTCCCTGTCAAACACCATGCGATATCCAGTCATGAAGTTCTTTGCATGATAATCTTTCATTCCCAGAATGCCCTGGTGATCCATGAGAGACATCCATCCCTAGAATGATTGTGGGAACTTTAGAGACCAATGGTATTGAAGGGTTTTGTTCAACAGCCAACGGTGAGTTCAAGCCACCTAGCTGTATAAAGACAACAGAAGAATGAAAAATCATCCAACCTCAAACACTTAATGCCCTTCCAAGAACCATTTAAGAATCGCCTTTGCATTTATCTTCAAGAGGCAGTTAGTGAGATATTGATCATGCAAGAACCATAAACACACGTGATTGACAATTTGCAAACAAGTTACAGAAAATACAAAAAGAATAAAATTTTAGAAAAAGAATCAATATTTTTGAAGTGAAAAACATGCCAAATCAAAAATTGGTATACTTACTTTTGACATAGTGCACTAGTTCCTCTTCTCAGTACAGTTTCTACTGTTATGAGAGGTAACTTGCTTGCAGTAGTGGCATATCCGTGCATGCATTTACTGTTCAACTGCTTTGTCAACTCCTGTCATCATTCTCTTGGCTCTTCCCTTTGTGACCGAAACTGGAGGGGGTTGTATTTCAACTATATCTGGCACCGTACACCCAAAATATGTCTGAAGATCTGTAGATGCATTACTCATGGAACCACCACCAACCACTTCTTCAAGCTTCTGTTGAATTGATTCGGCTGCATTTATCACATATTGCAACTTATCTACATCCCGCCCTGCCAAATCCATGCACTTATACAACCGTGACTAGGCATCAGAAATCATCCTATTTTGCTGCCCCACTTGTGCATAGCTTGTGCACACAATTGTGTCAAGCTCAAAGATAGGTTTCTTGGCCACTAGTTTCGTCCATCTATCAACTTTAAAGCATGCAGGAATCTCTTTTAATGACTTCAACACAAGCAAAATATGAGCACAAGGAATCCCTTCAGATTAAAAGAAGCGGCATGTGCATGTAGCATCCTGGGATTCCTTGTTATACACAACATATCTATATCTCTGATGCCTTTTATCCTCTACTTTGTAAGTGCTGTCACCCTCTACAGTGCTGATGCTTAATATCTCACAATTAAACAATGCATCACATAACTGGTCGCGAAATATGTAGAAGTTAGTATGTGTGTACATAACCCTCCCATATTTTTCTATGTCCAAAGACGTCTTCAGCTCAGGCAGGGAGATTAAGGATGCATTTTTAGCCTTGCTTTCTTGATACCGCTGAGACTCAAGGGCATGCACAAACCTAAACCAAAACTCCACCAAACTCAATATTGGAGTTGTTAAGTTCCCAAACATAGCATTTTGACTCTTGGAACCCAACGTAGTCCTCATAATGCCCCCTAAGAAATCCTCCTTGAAATAAACTTGTACCCAATCCTCTCGAATGTCATATATATGTTTCAACCAATCATTACTGCCCAAGTTGAAATCAACTAGCATATCTGCCCACTTTGCTTCAAACTCCTCTGAGGTATCAGATGCCCAAACACATAGCTTGATCCGCTCTAGGAAATCTTCACAACCATTCAATAAGTGACCCACTTTCTCGGGCAACTTTCTCATAATACGCCACATACAGTACCTATGGGTGCACCCCTCAAACACAGACAGTACCCTTTGCCTGATTGCTGGATCCTGATCAGTAATTATGGCTTTTGGCTTGTTTCCCCCCATTGCATCAATGAAACACTGGAATAACCACTTGAAAGACTCCACCTTTTCATCTCGTATCAACCCCGCACCAAAACAAGTGAGTTGGCGATGATGGTTGATACCTGTAAATGGAGCAAACACCATGCCATGCCTATTAGTCTTATGCTTTGTGTCGAAAGATAACAAGTCCCCAAGCATTGCATAGGACCTCCTACACAAGGAATCAGACCAGAAGACATTCTTGAGCCTATTCTCCTCATCAAGCTCATGAGCATAATAAAAGCCAGGATCAACTTCTTTTCTTTTCTTTAAGATATCTACAAACACGTGCGCATCTGAATCTTTTATCATTGCCTTTAAATCCCTCTTGTAATTCTTGAAATCTTGCTGGTCACATCCCACATATTCACAACCCCCAACTTGCTCTTTCAGGAGATGATAAACCTTCGAAGCCCCAACATTTGCTCTCCCATATTTACAAATGAAGTACTTGTGAATAGAATTGATGTTCCTAGAAGATCGTAGGAACTGTCTTCGGCTTGAGGTGACTAGAGGATGCACATGGCCAGCATGAAAAGTACACACTTCAAACTGACCATCATTCATAGAGCTCACAACCATACGTGCATTGCATCCTTCTCTACTCTCAACCCTTCTCCGTTTAACCCTTCTTTCCTCTCTCTTGCTCTAGATATTGCATTAGCTAAGGCAACTACGCTTTGGGGTGGACTTTTACGAGGCTCCCTCTACCCTTGTTTTGAACAAAAAAAGACCTTCTAAATCTTCCCTGACTTATTCTTTGTGGTGGAAGACTTCCGAACACTAAACCCCACACAATTGGCATATCTCTTGTAAAATGCTAGAGCGTCCTCAATGTTTTTAAACCTCATTTTCAACTTAGGTATAAAGGACGCTTCCTCACAAACTGGAACCCACTCCCCTCCAGCATTAATGGATGAATTAGTCAGCACCGGTGTCAAATCATTTCAATCTATTTTTTATCCCCCCAAAAAAAAGCAAAACAATCAATATCACTGGACATGTAATGGCACACATCATTACAACTATGTAAAACAGCAAACGAAAAACATGATTTGTTGTATGAATACATCTTGAAATTACAACATTTTAGCATTGATTCACCACAGTTCACCATATATTCCATCCTATATGGAACCACATAACGGAATCACTACGAACACTTATCAATAAGTATCTTGCCTAAATACGTGTTTTATTAATACAAAAAGTTAATCGATAGTCTTGTGATTTTCATGGACAATATATCATAATACAATTAACCAATATTGGAATCAATTAAATATATAAATAACATACAAATAGCAATCAATAACACCACATACTTCCCAAAATGACAACAAGCAAGTTGAAACCAAAAAAGAAATTATGTATAGGTGACATTACAAGATCTTCTTGTGCTCTCTACCGCACAAGGACCACTTTGCAAGTGATCAGGCTGCTGGGAACGTTGCTCTTTGTCACTAATACATTGATCACCAACATTGCCACCGATGGAAATAGTTTGTGAAGTGGACATCTCACTACAAGAATGGTATCAAATGTATCACCATCAACAAAATAAAAATGGACATAAAACGAAAACCTCAACTCTAAAATTTACCAATGCAACTCCAAATGTTCACCAAAGTAATATATATAGTGCACCCATCAATTTTAAATTCTGCCATATGAAAAACATATAAACAAATTCCACTATGTACCAATATCTCAAAAGATAAACGAAAGGCATCGAAAATCATTCGAACAAGGCTCTCAATCTTCATCACCAAATATGTACAAGCAGAAATAAATTTCAAGAAATAGAAAATGACTGTGAACTAAACTAGGAAAGCCACTAAAAGACAAGCTACTGGAGTCAATAGCAAGACCATCTTGAAGGACATCTGGAAGAAAAGAACTCACCTTATCAAGAGTCTGAGTGGTCAAAACATAAAGTCTTCTGTTCCTGCTTCTTTGGCTTTACGCATGGCCTCCTGTAAATGCTTATATTAGCCAATGTAACATGATAATGTCAAATGGAAAACTTTAGTGATCACATTGTAAGAAGTATACAATCTCAGATCCAATCATCTTTAACATCAAATGTGACAGGCAGATCCTGCCTTCAAGAGCTTGGTTATAGAAGGATCCAACTATAATTCTTGGCATTCAATAGATTGTTCAAGATTGACTTGACAAGTACCTTTATTACCTTATACTTGTTTTTTAAGTTTAGAAGCCAAGGGAACATATAATGGTGGTCTGGGTCTGGATTATTGGATTTGTGTCTATATGATTTACTCAATAGAGATTTTCCGCTTGTCTATTCCCCCCCTCTCTCTCTCATAAAATATAATTGGGCTTAAGGAGTAGATTTGTAGAATTCACCACAAACAGCTTGATCCCCCCACCCTCACTTTTAAGAGTCCAAAGTTCATGCTAATCCTCGCAGTCCTCATAAACAATAGTGATCCCATGGGAAAATATCTTTGCTTGCAGCTCCTCTACTTCCTAACTATGTTCTCTGCACACTATGTTCTCTCTCACAAAATATATCTATAGTTTGACCATTTCATGTATTTTCGCTTGTTCAGTACCTAAACAAAGCCCATACGACCCCCCCAAAAAAAATGGGGAATGTGTAGCCTTATTTGTTTGGACTGGACTTGAAGTCAAATCATTGAACCGAAAAAGATAAAAATCAGCAAACCAGTTATCCCGTATGGAATTGAAAACCAACTACTGTCTCAAAAACCTTGGCTGCTAGATAGATTAACATCATACAGCGTACAGTGTAGAAACAATCATCAGCTACATACATCAAAATGAATTTAGAAATCCCATAATACTAGCCAAAAGATAGACAACACAAAAGTAATCAACCCCATACATAAATCACCCCACCCAATATACAAACATCAGTAACACACTTTAGTCTCTATAAATAGAGATCCCATTAACCAACGAATAATATTAGGCTCCTCCAAGACCTACACAAACGTGATTCTACACTAATGGATGCTGTGCCTCAAGCACACAACTTCAAAAGAATCAAAGCATCCTTGAAAACAATCAAACCCACTACAAACAATCAAACTCAATTAATGGACTGAAAACAATCAAACCCGCTACAAACAACAATTGAAATTCGAAGAAGAAATCAAAAAACAAAGAGACAGAGCGTGAAAGAGATAGATCATGAAGAAGAAATTGAAGTTACTTGATGAGATTTGAAGAAGAAATCGGAGAACAAACAGACACGGCATGAAAAAGAAAAGAGGACAGAAGAAGAAATCGAAGTTACCAGACCGAAACTTCAGCAAAGAAGGTCACGTGAGAGAACTGGGAATCTGCCTTTTTAATTTGCGCCATTAAATCTGGACCGTTGGATGTCGATGAACGATCCAGATCGTCTCTTCTCATTCTGCTCATAGGAAGCCTCTTCTCACCCAATCCACACCCTATATATATATATATATATATATATATATATATATATATATATATATAAACATGTTTGTGCATACATGCATATATATATATATGTGTGTGTATTTATATATATATATATATATATATATATATATATATATATATATATATATATATATATATATATATATATATATATATATATATATATATATATATTATATATATTATATATATATATATATATATATATATATATATATATATATATATATATATATATATATGTGTAAGACCCACCTTCGTTATTTTTACGTTAAGTTGCCTGTCTTACTTTTACGTTATAAAATCGTATTTTTAGTAACTGTGTGAGTTTTTAACGATTAAATTCATTAAAAAGAACGATTACTTGACTAACATTATTATTGACGCCACTTATTTATAAAATATTTGAATCAACGCTAAACCACGTTTTTAAAATCATTTTTCGTTTTACTTGGCCGATTCCCAAAGTTTAAACCGAAACGTTCATGGTAGGTCGTTCAATTCAGGTTTAGCCTAACCGTTAGCGAGTACGGGACCGGAATTTAGTTGAATGTTGTTATTTGAGTCAAAAAAAAAAAGAAACGGACCAAAAAGGGGCGGGAAGTCGGGTCTCAGGAAAGACCGAGACCCCGACCCTTCACTCACACGCTCTCTCTCTCTCTAAACGCACTCTCTCTCTCCCGCTCTCTCTCTCTAAACGCACTCCCTCTCTCCCTCTCTCTCTCTGGGGCCACGGGCGCCGGTGGGCCTCATCGCCGACCGCTACCTGTCGCCGGCGAGAGAAGGGGACGACCGGTCCTCTCAGCGACGCCAACCACCGCCCAAACCTCCCTACCCCTCGTCCTCCACGTCTCACGGCCAGAAACCGACCCAGACACGCGTCCACCACCGGAAATCGACCATCCACGTGCCGGAAATCGGCCAAACACCTCCAAACGACCTCTTCTATAGATTGAGGGACCAATTTCACTTCAAACCACACGCAGAAGGGCTTGATTTCGAGAGCTAGGATTCAATTTTGGGAAGCACACGGGCTAGGGTTTCGGTTTAGCAATGTGGGCATGCGCTTGGGCATGCAATTGCTGCTACTAGGGTTGAATTTAGGCTGACCCAAGTGAGTGTTTCTCACCTCCGAAGCTATTACTATTTTCGAAATTAATTTTCAGGAGATTGATGTTGCATGTCAAGTTAGGGCTTGCTAAATGCGTTAGAAATGTCAGGAAGTGAGCTATACCTGCTTAGGTTCGATTCATGTAGTTAATGGATGCCTGAGATTGTAATTCGAAGTGAATTATACGTGTTTAGCGTTAATTCGAATGCATGTAGTTAATGGATGCCTGAGATTGTAATTCAAAGTGAATTATACGTGTTTAGCGTTGATTCGAAAGCATGTAGTTAATTTATGCCTGAGATTGTAATTTGAAGAAATTTATATGTGTTTAGCGTCGATTCGAAACAATGAATGTAATTCATGCTTGAGATGTTAATTCGAAGTTAGTTTAATGTGTTCAGCATCGATTCAAGTTAATTAGTTGATGCATAAAAAAGGATTAAAAATGAAGCTAGTTTAACGTGTTTAGCATCGATTCAGGTTAACGAGTCAATGTATGAAAAAGAATTAAAATCGAAGTCCTTTTAACGTGTTTAGCTTCCATTCGAATTGATTAACCGATACGTGCAAATGAGCTAATTTCGAGGTTAATGAAATGTGTTTAGCTTCGAATCAAGTGGATTAGCTAATGCATGTTAAAGGAATGAATCTCGAAGTTATATAAACGCGTTTAGCTTCGATTCAAGTTAAACTAGCTAATGCATGTAAACAAATTAAATTCGAAGCTATTGAGATATGTCTAGCTTTCATTCGAACCCTTTTTAGTACATTCATGCTTAGGAAAGTTATTTCGAAATGCATCGTATATGTTTAGAATCAAATTATGTTTGATTTACTGAATAAAGTGTTGTTGAATTATGGATAAATGTGGCTATATGTACGCTTGTTGTAATGCACCGCTGAATGGTGCTGGTTGCTCAGGTAAGAGCCCAAACCTTACTCCCTTTTACATAAGCTAATATGATAATATGTTGTGATTAATGAATCGATGAATTGAGTTGGTAGTTGGATGGGTTGAGGAAAGAATCATGAGCGTTCGAGGTCTTGTGGTACGGTGCTTGTGAGGAGGGAGTTCGGGTTGTGAAATTATCGCAATCGTGTGGATTGCGAGGCCATGTGTGGCTCATTGTGTTGTTGAAATGA
>JAKOGI010003832.1:27500-40514 GCA_029747015.1 Carnegiea gigantea
TTAAGTACTTACATAAGGAGTCCATTAGGGATCTGCACGTGGGGTGTCTCTGAGCTGTAATGATTTCTTCAAAATCCTTATGCTTGCTCCACATGTCACAATATTGAAACGTGGATCGGTGCTTGGGAGAAGATGAAAATTGGAGCAGGATTAGCCTGCGATCCGAAAGACTATTGGCCAGATAGCATGAATGTGTGTAGTCAAAAGTGTCGTACCAAAGATCATTGAGGAAGACGTGATCAATGCGACTCCAGATAGTTCTATTAGTCCAAGAGAAATAAGCCCCTGTTGATTTTAGCTCATGAAGTTCAGAAGTTTCTAGGAGTGATGCAAGTTCCCAGAGCTCGTGGTCTTTAGACTTCATTGCCCCAATTCTGTCATCTTTAAAGCAGAGAGTATTGAAATCGCCTATGAGGCACCATGCCTCATCTATAGTCAAGGCGATTTCCTTGAGGTCATTCCACAAATGTTCCCTTTGTGATTCCTGGTTCATGCCACAAATCATGCTTGGGTAGAAGGTTTTGTTGGCGCTGAGTTGTGTCACCTTATAATGAATCAGCTGTTCTGACATACGAATAAGGCATGTTTGATAAGCGCTAGGCTTCTATGTAAGCCAAATCCTTCCCTTAGAATTAAGGGTAAAGTTATGCATCTAATCCCAATTTGAAAACATCTTTTTGGCCACTTTCTAAACATTATGCTCCTTTATTTTAGTTTCAAGTAGTCCTATAAGGTTGATCTTTTGCTCGTGTAAGAAGATCTTCACGTCTTCTAGCTTATTAGGCCAATTTAGGCCCCGGATGTTCCAGCTTACAATGTTATCCATGGGTTTCTAATGTTGTCGGTTCCTCCATCTCATTCTCTCCTAGCATTTGAAAGGGGTTGGGATGAATAATGTGAATTTCATTTGGAGCCAGAATGGGAGTGGTAGCTAGGGTTCTTTCTGCTTGATTGGTTGAGGTTGAGGGGTTGGAACCTGAACCTTGATGTAATGCTTCCATTGTGTGAGACGTAACATTGCAGGGGGCATTAGTTTTAGTTTCTAGGACCTCCATCGCAGGGCGTGAAATTATTGCAGTTGAACTTTCATGAGATGGGGGGTCGGTTTCAAAATCGGCCTCTATTCCTTACGGGTGCCCTTCTTCTTTTTGCAAACTTTCGAGATATATCCTAGCATATTACAGTGAGTACACTTGCTTGGTATCCATTCAAATTGTATAGGTTGTCGAATCAGCTGAACCATTTCATTGAAAAATTCAACAAATTCAGGATAAGGTCCATTGATAGGAACTTCAATGAGCATTCAAGCAAATTGAATCATAGACTTAGACTTCATATATTGATCAGTTTCGATGGGGATACCAATTAAGCTCCCTATCTTGCTAAGACTTGATGTTCCCCAATACTTAAGTTCCAGATTCGGCAGTCTGATCCACTATGGGAGGGATTGGGAATCGTCATTGTTCATGTCTAAATTAGCATTCCAACCTTTGACAACAAATGGTTTGTTATCAAAGAAATAGAAACCCCTCTTTTCAACAGGTTGTTTATCATGGATGTGCTTAAATCAAACTAGGAAAATTCCTCTACGAACAAGAAGAATTAGCTTGATTTCGTACTGCGCCCAAATCCTTTTGATAAAAGCTTGGATAATCACAAAAAGAGGGTTAGCACCAAGCACAAAGCAAAGGACTGAGGAACTCCAATATGCAATCTCATCCACCACATCCACAGTTTCAAGATGGGCACATGCTACCCAATTAATCCTATCAGCTGGGATGAAATCAAGGTTATTTCCCTCATTAGAATCAACTAGGGAGGCATAAGATGACAAATGAGTTACCCGATTTGTATTAGCCGTGTGGTTCTATGGTGCGATGGGTGAGCTGGCATTCGAGGATTCAGGAGCTCGTGCTGGGAACTCTGTGGCCGGAACCTGAGCTGAGGGTGGTGGCGATGTTGGCTACGTGGTCACCGAAGAGGCGTGCACCAGTGGGACAAACATACTCGATCTGGAACTGCAGATCGGAGGGTTAGGCTTTTGTGAAATTCCATCTGGGGTAGGGCTGGGCCGCTGCTCGATGTTTGTAGCAGCAGGAATTGAGGTGGGTTCCCCCTTCCCCTTCTTCAGTGAGCTGAGCGGAATCCCTGGGGAGCTGGGAAGCCAACTTCAGCTGAAAGGGACCCGACTGCTGGGTTTTGAGCTGCGTTTGTAACTGAGGTCTGGGTGGGCTTGTTCGACGACAGGTGCACCGGTGAGCTGACTGGGTTTGATATGGGCCTTCCCCTCTTTCCTCCCCCAGCCATGGCTGCCGACGAGAGACCTGAGCAATCGCCGGAGCTGGGCTGAGAACAAGGAGTGTGTATATATATATATATATATATATATATATATATATATATATATAATATATATATATATATATATAGATATATATGCATATGTGCACGCATATATACATACATATATATATATGTATGTATATATGCGTGTACATATACATATATAATACATATATATATATATATGTGTGTGTGTATGTATTATATATACTATACACATATGTGTGTGTGTATATATATAATATATATGTATGTGTGTGTATATATATAATATATATGATATATATATATATATATATATATATATATATATTATATATATATATATATGTATGTATGTATGTATGTATGTATGTATGTATGTATGTATGTATGTATCAGATGAGAAGATGCTCCCTATGAGCAGAATGAGAAGAGATGATATGGACTGTTCATCGACATCCAACGGTCCAGATTTAAGTATGTCACGTGAGGGTTTTATGCCTTTGTTTCTCCCAAAAATGCGATTCCCAACTTTAGACATCCCTCTCAACTTCACGTAGCATTTTCTCTCTCCTCCTTTGCCGCTTACCTTGCTCCTCCTCCTCTTCTCTCTTTCTTCATCATTTCTTGGGCAACTATTCATGTATGAACGACTTAGCTATGCAACTCAGGACAGCAAAGACTGAATCAATCGCCCACATCATATTAGTTATCAGATGGATATAAAAATCAACTTAGAATAGCAAAGACAAAAATAAGCAGATTAGATATGTACCATTTCGTATATTACTCAATCCACTAGTTGACTGGCTCATGATAAACAAAACTAAAGTATTTTACTGATTGTATTGGTTAATATCCTTTCTACAGTTAATGAACCAATTCTATGAACGCACATAATTGTGGTTAGCTATTCTCTCAACGTTAATCTCATAAACAACAGCTGTAGCTGCATCTTCCTTTATTTAAAAGGGAAAAAAGAGAGGGGGGAGGATAGGGAAGGGAAAAATGAACCAGAGAAATTGCTAATGACAAACTACTATATTCCCAAAGCATTGATATGAGCAAATGTTTGTATAGTCTTCAGTAGCTTTAGCAGTTTAGCCTTTGTAAACTCATTAAAATCAATCAATGCAGTGTAAACATTAATAATAGTTAATTTATGAATCTTTTATATACATTCATATATTCCTTAAATTATCATGTCCACAAATCTTAAAAGCAGAATGCTGGAGAAAATATTGATGGTCAATGCCTAGTTTAAGAATCACCTAGCTTAAACAATTCTTTGGGATCAGGTTGATGAAATGCATACATGGAAGTGTAAACAGTGTGTAGTTACCTTTGGTCTTCTGACAAGTTAAACACAAAATCTACATATAGCTTTGGTTCATAGGCTATTGCCCCAAAGATACTCACGTTCCTTTGCATGTAAGGGGAGCGCAAAAAAGGTGCGAACTCTTTCCTTTCTCGATGAGGATAGTTACACCTTTTTAACATTGTGTTTCCTCCATATGCTTTCAAAACACAATTTCATATTAGTCAAGTTCATAAAGTAGTACTTTAAAGGAAGAATAGTAACTAACAATGCATCTCAGATTTGTTGGGAAATCCCAAATAACAATGAAGGAGAAATGGAGTAACAATGCATGTAACATTGTGTTTGCATCATAGGGCCAACAAGTGTGTCATGATAGAAGACGTATTGAGTTATTGCAACTCTTACTATGTCAAACGTGAAATTCTTTAACAAGACATATTCATTTTTAGTTCACTCTCCAATCCTATTCAAATCTCATTCCTTTAGAATTAGGGACGGGGGTTATACATGGAAGTCAAGTAGGAAAATAGTAAATGTTGTATACAAACTGTGTGTATGTGTGTGTGTGTATGCTGGTATCAAAATCTAAACCTAAATAATTAACTAATTTCAATGATAAACAAACTGCATTAATTAGCTTGAAAACTCACAATTATTCCCAGGTTAAATGGACTCTTGGGCAGCAAAGATAGACTTTTTAAAAACCTGAAATACCCACTAACAAAGAAGTCCCAGTGTTCTGGCAAGGAACTTCATAAAAGTCCATAGCCAAAGACAGCAGATACAGGCTCTATAAGACTGATCATTCATAATTCCAAGCCTGAAATAGTAGAGGCTTGTTGGTTATGTAGTCTTGTACATCAATGCGAGTACCTGCATGTCTCTCAGACATTCTTTGCTGCTAAAAGAACTGTAATGATCACCCACAATCACTCTAGCAACAAAACTTCAGAAACCAAGGCAAAACACAGCAATTCAAACTCTTGCATATGATCTTCAGTATAATCCAAATTGACAGGACATGCCATGCATATCATGAGTCTAGCATATCCCTATTCACATCCATACCTCAGAATAACAACTAACAAAGGTGCAGGGTATCCTCTGCCCACCATACTTAGGTTTCATTGCATGGTCACTTTCAACTGTAAGCATATTGACTTAAAGCAACCATGCCAATAACTCTCTCATCAAGCAACATCTTACTGCACATCTTTCTATGTATCTAAGATCATCAAAGCCCTAGATCTTGTGCCCAACTAATAGCTCAAAAGTTCTAGTATAAAAGGGGTAAACCATTATAAATGAAACCATCCCTTTATGAAAAGAATGTACAAGTAAACCACAATACTTGTGTAAGTTTGACCAATTAACTGTAAAAGTCCACCAAAATGGTACAAAAAATTACTTAAAGTTCATCTCATCCAAAAAGATACTTATAAAGTCCAAGCACACATGTCAAAATAAATCAGATTATTATTAATCAATACAAAATCTACATAGTATTTCGGTAGAGATCTATATATCACAATCAAATGTCATTGAAACTAACCCAAAAACCCTTACCCATGAATCCATAACCACATCCTCTAGAACTGTTATAATCAAATGTCATTAAAACAAATCCAAAAATTTCGAGCAACATACTACACGCCTATCATTCTATAAACACGTACGTGTTGCTAAATGGGAGTATTTGCCATTTTTGTAAGACAACGGGGTGGTTCCCAAAAAAAAAATTGCTCAAAATTGTGATGCTTTTTGGGCCAGTCCACTAGCATATTTAGACTGGCATCCTTCCCCTTTCCCCACCGGCAAAAAAAAGGGTGGAAACAGAGAGAGAGATAGACAGAGAGGATAAAGAAACTCCAAAAAAGAAAAGAGAGAGAGAAAGAGAGAGAGAGAGAGAGAGAGAGAGAGAGAGAGAGAGAGGGAGAGGGAGACGGCAAAGAAGAAAGGTGGAAACATACCTGTTGGCACTTGCATGCTGCTGGATCGCATGGACCTCATAGTTGGTCTTGTTGACACTTCCTCCATAATGCCTTTGCCTTTGCTAACATAGCTTGCTTCTAGTACATCTCACATTGGAACGTTGGCATCTAGCTCTCTGATCACAATTCCAGTAGCAGGGGCAACACTGTCTCCTTGGGGTTCCGCTTCACAGATGAAGATTTTTATAACACAACCGTGTGGTTACCAAAAAAAAAAAAGAGCAATAATAAGGTACAACTGATTGGTTTTCTTTTTGTTTTCCTTTTTTTTGGGTTGCCTTGTTACTATTTTTCTTCTGATCTCAAACAGGTTAAAAATATACATGCAATTGATCTAATGAGTTGCTTTGTTCATGCTTGCTTCTTTGTGTGTGATTTTTTGGGCAAAAAAGAACTAAAAAACAAGTGTCATTCATGTCATTTGAATTGTAGCTGGTTTTCTGATCTGTATGAGTCTAGCCAGCTAGTTTTCTGCTACCAAGAATGTAAGTATATCTCACCGAGGGGGGAGAGAGAGAGAATATAATATCAGCAATAATACAGTGCTAATTAATCATCGTAACTAAATAATTAAGATGTAAGCATATACTTGTCATTATCAGTGGGCTAGGCTTCTTCCAGAGTCATTAGCGGGATCGGATGCACCTGATTAGAGCCGCAAGAAATACTAGTTAGACATTTAAGAGTGATTTATCTCTTAGCTTGCTCAGTTAATAAGTGTAAATTCCCCTTTTTATTGGAAGTTAAGATGTGGAATTTTCATCATATTACCTATTTTGATGGTTTTGGGCCAGTCCACCAGCATATTTAGACTGCCATCCACCCCCTTTCCCCTTCCCAAAAGCGAATGAGTGAATGAGTACTTGATTTTCTTGTGTGAGGCGATGTTTACATTCATTATGCTCATGTCAGGCCATGTTTACATTCATTATGTAAAGAGAGAGAGACAAAAAGAGAGAGACATAGAGAGAGGCCAAGGAAAAAAGGTGAAAACATACCTGTTGGCACTTGCATGGTGATGCATTACATGGACCTCGTTCTTGATCTTCTTAACACTTCCTCCATAATGGCTTTGCCTTTGCCAACATAGCTTACTTCTTGTACATCTCCAAATGGAACATCGACATCTAGCTCTCTTATCACAACTCCAGTAGTTGGGGCAACACTCTCTTCTTAATGCTCTGCTTCACGGATGACGAGTTGAGTGGCTGTTGGCTCATTCTCTTCTTGAGACAAGCCGAGGTTGAAACTTGGCGGAGTAAATTATGGGAAGTGATGTTTGCTTTTTTGGGCAGTCCAAAATTGCTTCTCGATTGCCTCAATCGCCAACAAGAAATCTTCCGACTTGTAGGGGTCAGGTGAGAGTACTAGTTTGGTACTTTTTGACTTCCTCGGTAAAGTTATCTCTACAAACAGTGCATCCGTTGTGGTCTGCACAGCTATTGTTCTTACTCTCTTTAGTGAAGCATGTGCTTCAGGATCCAACTTCTCTAATTCCGTAATCACCCTTGTCATGACATGAGTATTGGTGATGATCTCATTACTTGCCCTCTTAGCATCCTGAAGAAGCGCCTGATCAAAAGAAAGACAAATGAGAAGAAAGACAGGCCAAGCAACATAAGGTCGATGTTGAGTCTAAGTCCTAGGTTACGTTCATCATTGAGACTTCAAACAAGTCTACCAACTTGGGGGCTATTTTGACATTTCCTTATGAATTCGCATTAAATCAAAATACTAAACAAGTAATTTTATTTCAAGTTTAACTTAGCCTTGGATTTGATGGTCAGGGCACATGACAAGAATATGTGAGTGTTATATCTACTTTTAGATATCACACGCAAACATAAAAGTGTGGCCATTTACCAACTGCTTAGACACCTAGATCTTACATATAGTACACAGAAAAAGTTTAACGTAGAGGGTCATATACCTTAATCTTTGACTGTACAGTATCATGTTCAGCTTCAGCAGCAGGTTTAGGGGTTACATTCGATGGTTCCTCTTCATGAACTGCTTTAGCTTCATCGGGCATTTCGATCTCATCTAGTTGGTCCTCAAGGGCTCCTTTGCCAAAACCAGCTTCAAATTCTTATTCTTCCCTTGATTTCATTTTATCATTTGTCCATCCTTTCAAGGTTGGGAACTGATGCTTGACAGTTCGTACTTTGAAAACAACCCGATCAAGATAACAAAGCTACGAAATAAGAAAAAAGTTCAATTTCTTTTTACAAAACTTGCATGAAAAATTAGATGATATAAAATTTTAAGTATTCTGATTAAGTGCAGGAATAAAATGAATGAATAGAAATTCTAAACATACCATTGAGAAGAGTATTGGCCCTCTAAAAAACCTCGAGGTCTTCTTTTTCCACTCATCAACTGATGAGACAACGGCTGCCATTGTGTATCGCACCCAATTTAGTTCTCTCACTTTGCTTAAATCTAATAATACATCAAGTACCAAGTAATTCACTTCACCTCTTTGGTTCCCAATGATACAAGCAGACACCACAAACACTATGAAGTTTCTTTTAAATTCTTCCCCCCCATCTACCTGACTACAAATCATCTCAACCATCTCTCTAGATTTAGGGACACTATCTTGGTCAGGCCATTGTTCTTTCTATCGCTTGAGTAAGGTTATGAATTCTGCACTAGAATTCGTTCCACTTTTGGCCTCAGTCACCTCAAGGGGGCCCTTGGTAAGAGCTAATGTTATATAGACATCATGCTCAGTGACTCTCAGCCTACCATGGGTGAGGGGCAGAGAGCAGGAGCAAGTGTCAAAATTGCAAATTAACCACACTTCTAACTTCCCTGGAATCATGTCAACTTACAAGTACAAGAAGCTGCCAAAACCAATTTCTTTGACGGCTTCTTTTTGCTTGTCATTTAGCTTTTCAATTAGCTACCTCAACCGCTTGGTTGACATCTGATTGTTGAATTCTTTTGGTTTGGTTTTCTTTGTTTTTGGTTTGTTTCTCAATTAGGTAGTGTGAACACCCATTAAATTGCTGCCTAATGCCACTACTCCTTCTTATTCTTGGATCATTGGTGGTGTATCACCCATAACATGACTTCTTTATGTACCTTGCTAACCATCCAAATAGATCCATTTAAGAATGCACATTTGGAGGTTGAAGGCTTGGTTGGGAACATTGACCGAGAAATGTTGAGGTAGGTGTGGGTATGGGAGTTGCTATCTCCAAAGGGATGTACTCCCCAGTGTATGCATCACTAAAAGCTTCATTAGATTCACCAGCAATGGTAGCAATGTACACTGATGTTGGTCTCTTTGAATTACCTTGAATGCACAATCTTTTTGGTTGAGTACGAGGCTTCTTTCCCTTTCAGTCTTTTTGTTGTCCTTGAGACCGCTTACTTCCAGAGTGTTCACTGTAAAAATTATTTTAATAAACTGATATTAGTATACATAAGGATGAAATTTTAGACAACCCTACACCAGACCAACTAAATTAGCCTAAATATTTACTATAGCTTAGGGTTGTATTAAGAAGGATGCAGTTAATATACATTTATGGTGGACAATTATATTGAATGAGTTGCACACTAAAAATGGATACATATGAGATTAAATCTACATTTATGAAGGATGATCACATTGGATGAGTGTTTGAGTGACTTAGTATTGGAAGTTAGCGGTAATGCATCTTTACATTCAAACCATATCTATAAAAACATATATTCAACCTCACTAAAACAAATGCATAAGTTTATTACTCATCTGTAACCAAAAAGAGCATGCATTAATTGACAAGACTGAATATACAAGGGGATTGAATCAGTTCATTTTCCAAAAGGCACAAGTTCACCATGATAAACACTCAAGTTTACTACAATATATGTGCTCGTTCCCCACTATTAATATGCAATTTCATTAATATGAATGTACAATTTCACTAAAACAAAGTGTGCAAATTCACTAACATGCATATTATTTAGTGTCAAAAGAGATTAGGATAAGTTTGTCATAAAATCACATTATTTAACGCAATCAATCTACAATACAAACTCAATGCTACATATAAGTAAAGTTATCGACAATATATGCACCATTTGCACGCAAAAAAAATACATAAATTCATTAAAACATATAAAAGGGATTTAATTAGTATTTAATAAATATATACATCAATTGAAACCAAATATATGCTTGTATTGAATAAATATAAAAGGGATTTAATGAATTCACTTTTAAAAGGCACAATGTTCACCATAATGAATACAAAAGTTCACTAAAATACACGTGCAAGTTCACTAAAGTACATGTATAAGTTCACCATGATGACTTCTTATTATTATTTCAATTCTTATTTCTCATTATTCCCAAAAAAGGTGCTAATTACTAATTTCGTATTCATGTAATTGAGTAAATGATTAATGCAATACCTTTGAGTGTTGTGCATTTCAATTCCTACATCTCCTTGATGATCGCTAGGGTTTGTTGACCTTTGACTGCTTCTTGTATGAACTATTTTGCCTAAAATGGAAAAAATTCATTGAGAGCACACCAATCATATAGCTTGGAAGATAAAAACATACAATTTGCCTAAATATATGTACAAGTTCACAAAAATATGTTTCAAGTTCACCAAAATATATGCATAAGTTCACCAAAATGTACTTACGAGTTCTCCAAAATATATGTATAAGTTCAGCAAAATGTACTTATGAGTTCACCAATATATATGTATAAATTCACAAACAAACATGCATAAGTTCGCCTAAATATATTTACAAGTTAACCAAAATATATTTACAAGTTTACCAAAATACATGTATATGTTTGCAAAAATATATATAGAAGTTCACCAAAGTATATGTATAAGTTGACCAAGATTGATATTGACATTCACATTCAGAAAAGGACTAGGGAATATTCCTAAAACAAATGATAAAGCTCACAAAAAATGCATGCCCTAATCACAAGAATGAATATACAAGGGATTGAATTAGTTCACTTAAAAAGATATATAAGTTTGCCATGATGAATACCCAAGTTCACTAAAATACATGTGCAAGTTCACTAAAGTAAATAATAAGTTCACTAAGATGAATATCCAATTTCACTAACATGAATCTATAAGTTCAGTGAAACAAAGTGTCCAACTTAACTAAGATGGATAACATTTAGAGGATGAAAGAGAGAATGACAAGTTTGTCATGAAATTATATTATTTAAAGCAGTCAACCTACAATATAAGTTTCTTTTATTTTATTAGGATAAAAAGATCAGCCAAATATATCATAAGTTCACCACAAAAAATATATGAATTCATTAAAATATGTCTCCAAGTTCACCAAAAATGCATGCCCTAATTCATAGGAATGAATATATAAGGGATTGAATGAGTTCACTCAAAAAGATGTACAAATTCACCAAGATGAACACCCAAGTTCACTAAAATACATGTGCATATTCACTAAAGTAAATATATAAAGTTAAAATATGATTTTCTATAAGAAACTTCCGTAAGCAATTTGGAACTTCCTTTGCTTAGAATCTCTTATACATTGTATCATATAAGTTAGACAATAATCACAAGTCCATAATAATTCATAAGGTAACTCAATGGAATCGAGAGCTCCAAGATGCTAGATTGTAGTCGCCAGTTGGCCACTCACATAACATCAGATGAATTAACTTCAGAAATATTTTGGTAATCATAGTCAATATAATGATACACACATATTATCTCAAAAGCGCATTCAACATTTGTTCCCTCTGCCGTAGTTCCCTCTTATAGCAAATATCATCTATCCAAAAGAACCATCTTATAAGGTTGTCACTCTAATTTCCCTCGAGCATTGTCCTCCATACTAACTTAGGTTAAACATAGAACCTAGCATGCTTGTTCAAACCCAGCACATTATGCAACTGCTAGCTTTTAAAAGAGGCAAAGCTACAAATTTATATTTGATTTACCATATTATGGATATACTAAATCACTAGACTCATCCCATTAAGTACACTGCAACAGCTGCATTGCTTATTTGCTTGAACCACTACATGTACAAAACCCTATGCCTGATCAAAAAATGCACTAATAATACAAAAGCACAACCCAACCTTAAGTTAGTACACCTTGGATGCGAGTTACAGGGTTAATCAACAAAAGAATAAACTAAGCATATCAACACCTGAGTAATCAAAACTCATAAAAGCAGAAAACTACTTTAGTTATGTTTCTTTTCAAAGTACGGGTCTTGCACTCTTGTCAGAAATACTTCTTAACATAGCTAATTTGTAATTTATAATTCCTCTTTAAGGAACCTCGTTTAAGATGTTCTTTTCCCCACTATGGCACTCATTCAAACACTCAAATTGCCTAAGAACAATAATCTAAGACTAGCTTTCATCGATGAATAAGACTTAAGAATCACGATTCGAAAAACAATCTAAACTAATAGCCCACAATCAATTAGTCTAAACAAATGAAATTTGATGTCTCTTTTGGGATAAATACACAATATGGTTGCAACTGAGATAGACAGAATTAGCCATTCCTAAGCCACTAATGAGTAAACCTAACCGCAACCAATAATAGTGAATGAAACAAAAAATTACATGAGTAATTAGAAGAAACTTATCTAAAACCGTAGGTTTGGATGAGGAAGTCGATGTTACACCTGCAAATTAAGGAAAAATTGAGTTTTAACTTCAAAATATTACAAAATGAACAAATTACACCAATTACCACCAAAATCACATGAGTAACCTCAGGTTAGAGCTAGATTTATAACAGGAAAACTAAAAATTCAACTATAAATCCCTAAATGTGAGTAGAAATTAACAAATTTCAGCTCAGACAAACCTAATCGCCCACAACCAAAAAGAAGAGCAGCAAATCACGCGCACTTGAAGAGCAATTTGAAGTTCACCACCGATTATTCCAGAACACCAAATCGAAATTTATGCATTGAAGAGCAGATAAATTTGCAAAGAGAACGAAGTCATTCAAGGATTTTGATGGAAGCTTGCTCAAGAAACCATGAAGAGAGAGAGAGAAAGAAGAGAGGCGCGAGCAAAGTGAGCTGGGAAGGAGGAGAGAGGCACTTCGTGAAATTGAGTGAGATGTCTGAAATTGTGAATCGTATTTTTTGGGAGAGACAATCGAGATACCACCCTCACGTGACACGCCTAAATCTGGATCGTTAGATCTGGATGAATGATCCATATTATCTCTTCCCACCTGCTCACAGCAGGCCTAATTTTACCAGATCCGCCCCATATATATATATATATATATATATATATATATATATATATATATATATATATATATATATATATATATATATATATATATATATATATATATATATATATGCACATTCATATGTATATATTTATTT
>JAKOGI010003833.1:0-40445 GCA_029747015.1 Carnegiea gigantea
TTGATTTAATTTGCAACATTTAAATTTCATTTTATGTGATATTGAATGAATATTTATGTTTTTTTATAAGTCTTATAAAGACACTTTAAGGTAGCGTTTAGTTGCATGCAATGTAATTAGGCTGTAATCCAATTAACAATGTAATGCAATGAAAATAAAGTGTAATAAAATAGTTATTCAATTATCATATTTGGTTGATTATACACTAATTACATATGTTAATGTAATCACCATTTTGTTGCTGTGTTCAGTTTATAAATTCAATATGTAATGCAATCACATTTTGCATCCAATGTCCTTATACTATTTTAGAAGTGATAATTGAAAGAAAATTAAATCTCAACTACAATATAGTTAAATTTTAACAAACTAATAATTATTTTCAACAATAATGTACTAGAAAAGATCTTGATAGTGAGGTTGCACCATTATAACAAATTCCAAAAGAAACAAGTTTACAATGAAAAATATTTTCTAAATTCTCAATAATAGCCTGTGTACATAGCAACCAATAATTACATCTCATGTCTGCCACCTCCAGTAATAAGAAGAGAATCTTCAATTTACCATCTTCAAGAATAGAAATGGTATCCACCTGAAAACCTCTTGATCCAAACCCAAAAAGCATTGGGAAAAAAAGACACAAAACATTAGTAGAGGAAATGACAAGAACAAAGTAAATAAAAATTAATTTTCTTTGTAATTAAATCATTAATTAACTTACCTAATTTAAATATCTCCACGAAGAAGAGCAAGTAGCAATCTTCCTTTTCGATATCGGGAATGCTATAAAAACACATCAACGGCCTCAGGATTAGATGCAATTTTTCTTGTTGCCTGATGGCTTTCCATTCTTTTCAACCCTAACTTGGTCAATTCTTCATTGAGCTTTCAGCATTTCTCACTTAACATCGAAATCCACAGCTCTACTTATCTCACTACCAGCTACCCTTGTCTCTCTCCCAAGAATAGAAGCAACTTTTGATAGACCTTTTATCATTAAAAGCAACTGTCTTCTTACCATGTGGGATTCTTAACCCATTTCTTCGACTCAAGGCATCCTGTAGAACTCTACTATCTGCTACAGATCCCTCCCAACCTGTTATGACATATATAAATTGCATTCTTGTGAGCATGCAACTAACAAGATTATGGCTACTTCCCCCTTATGATTTCGATATCTAGCGTTGTCCACTTCTAGAACTCTCATTATATATATCCCATCTGAAGCACCAACAGAATTCTAAGATCCAAGACAACATACTAAGTTGAGAATCTCATATAAAAATAATTATCAAATAATTATTAGGTATAGTTTATACCTTAAACCATTTTCATCGCTCGTATCTAGAGTTCTCTTCAACAGGAATGGGCTTTTTATGTAATACATTGTGTAATCTCACGGCGCCCCTCAATAGTTTGTCTTAAGGAATCAACCTCTCTATGGGTAGGAATACCGGTAGGGGTAAGGTTGCCTACAGCTGGATCTCCCCAGACCCCGCGAAAGCGAAACCCACACTGGGAGTTGTTGTTTATTTGTTTGTAGACCTAGCAAATGGGTCATTCGGTTCAGGTATGGGTCGGGTCAAGTTTGAGTCGGGTTATGTTCAGGTCAAGTGACATTTCGGGTCGCTTCGTTTTAAGTTAGGTATGGTTCAACTGGGACGATGTCGGGTCAACTAATTTTTTATCAAATATGCTGGTCATACCAAAACAAGCAACTTTGTAGAAAATTTTGGGTCGGGTATCGTTCGGTTCGGGTTAATTTGAATTTCAGGTCCATTTTCGGGTGAGAATATTTCGGACGTCGGGTCGAATATGGGTCCGGGTCGTTCGGTTCAAGTTTCGGGTATCAGGTGAGTTTTGTCAGGCCTAGTGGCGTGCAAGAATGCTTGCTCTTCTAATGGGTATATTTGCTATCAACCAACTTCCTATGATTCTTGGCATACTACATAACTTAAAGAAATTATGTCTATCCGTTCCTAAATGGTCAATACATTTCCTATCACTCTCACGAATCAAACCATTAACAAGTATATTCTCCATTTTGCAAGCTCTATTAAGGAGTACTTCTCTTTGTGGTACGTCAAAATGGGGCAAATAATTTTAGTAAAAAAGTCAATCATGTCTAACACTTCCAACCACAACAAGATCAAGTTTACATGTTGCTTTCTCTTCTTTAATTTTCTTATGGCTAAACTCAGGTGAGCCATGACTGACTGCAAACCTAACCGTTAAAAAAATATATGTTCAACTAGTTAACTCCATATTTATTGATATCAAATAAAGCCTAACAATCAAGATTTAGAAAGTGCTAACAATTAAGATGTGGGCTGACATAATATGTCTCATAACAATTGTGCACACAGGTTTTCAATATTGTACACCAGGTATGCTGACTATCAAATATTGTAATCTGGTGTAGTGAAGGTCCATGGAATTTAAAGTGCTTATCAAAATGCAATCATTTATTCATTAGCTTCGTGTCAGTGCCATGGAATTTAAAGGCTATAAGCATCGATTTAGAAAATAAGTCTCTAACATTTCGGCTTCCCTTCTTAACCAAGGACCACACAGTACATGGAAGTATGGAACATGAAAACCAATAAGCAGATACTTATATAACATTCTTAAATAAAGATGTGTGAGACAGCAGATGAGCAGTCAAGCAATCGATGCATAATAAAACCAACTGGAAGCATAAATAATGTTTCCATCGATGTCAGAAATTAGATCATGAAATGTAAGCCCTAGACTATACTAAACACAAACAACACAAAAATAGACTCCAAACAGAGAAAATGTTAGGTCATTTGACATATGAGTAGATCAATTTGAAATTTGATTTCTATTTAAGCCCTTTTTTAATATTTGATTGACCCTTAGATAATTGAGCAATCAAAACAAAATTCAATGCTTATTTGATGGATTCGTAACTGATTGAGTGTCATACGCAAGTTCAACCCCCCTAAGAAAGAAAAAAATCCTCGTGTTATTGGAAGTTGAATAGGAAGTCACAATTGTTGGCCAAGAAATGCGAAAGCAATCAGCAATAGAAAAAATAAGAAAGGTAATGTACCATATCCACTATCACCAGTCAATCATTTGACATATGAGTAGGCAATTAAAGATCTAGAGAGCAAGAGCTGATTGGAAGATAAGAAGGGCTACTGAGTGAGAAGGTTTTCTCAATGTGGTTTAACAGAAACCCAGGCACGAACCAGAACCAGAGCCTAAAACCAAAGAATCCGAAAAACCCTGGAATGGTTTTCATTTCGAATAGAGCCCCCTATTCAAATCATAGTCCATAACATCTCAAATTCGATACCAAATAACTACAAGCATTTAATGGACCAATTTTGCCTAGAAAAATAACAAGTCAAAGAATAGACCAAACTCATCATCGATCGAAAATAACCAACAAAATCCATAAAAGCAGTAACATTGAGAAGCTTACAATGAATTTGGACAGAGAGAAAAAGGATCAACAACGAGTTACAAGATTAGATCTACAATGATTGAGATTAATGTACCTGTCAAGGGTCCAAGCTTAAACTCAAATTAAGAGTGAAAGCTTAAAACCAAGAGAGAATACAATCAAAGAGAAACCAATAAACGTGGGACGTAATATGCTGGTTGTGAGGCAACAAACATGTGAGGTAGGAATGGAATTTAGAATCAAGGATTCTAAATGGGAAAAGGAAAAGGAACTTGATGTATCTTCAAGGGATTAATTGCAAACTCAAACTAGAATTCAATGTAAACTAAAAACTAGCAAAGTGTACTTGAAACCCGTGAGGAATATCAAGGTAGATGGATAGTTCTAAACTGATGTTTGAATACAGAAACACCACCAAACACTAGCTTAGGGCCCTTAATCTTGGATTAGGATAAGATACACCACCTAACTAAGGATTAAGACTCACTTGGTCACCACCTTAATCGGCCCAATTAAGGATAAGCAAGTTAAGTGTTTAAAAGAAACTCAAAGACACAAAGTCTTTACTCTTAATTCAAAGTTCAAGTATATTTTTCACAAAATGAACGTCAAAGGCAGTTAAAAGCCTTGAGAATACACGAAATGAGCTTTCCTTCTAAGCTAGGAAAGTCATTAAACTTACTTAAGCTAACTAGTACACGGTTTGAGCTTAATCATGGCTAATCCGAAAGTTTAAGGTACAAAATATATGTTTAAACCTTTAAAGACCGTTCCTAAGCATTAAGGAACCTAGGTGACTCATTTTCCTCTCTAGGAAGGTAAAGATTACATGGTCTCCACCTCAAAAAGCTGAAGTATGCAAGGCTGCCATGTGTTGTAAGTGTGGCCGGTTCATCGCTTGCAAAATGGCACCTTCCTCTTGCTCCACGTGTCTTGCTCATATGTCGCTGGGTGGCAGGTTGACTAAACACCTCAAGACAACCAACAAGGTAGGCACACACATCTAGCAAACCCACCTAGGAGGGAAAACCACATAGCTAAGTAACCGGGTATCAAGGTGGCCGTTTCTGCCTAGTTTTGTTCTGCTTAGTTGACATCTCAAATGCTGAGTAATATGAGTTTCCTTGCATGGAAGGAATCCTTAAGATGTCTAGAATACCCTCCCTTTTGAATCAAAGCATTTGGACATCATTTGGCCCTTGAAATAGGCTGAATACTTGAATCATGCAGAATCTAGTCCAAAACAGCATAGAACTGAAAATGAGCTTTGTTCACTGACCAATTGAGCTCCAAATCTATTAATTCCAATTGGAAATGAAAGCTAAGGTCTTAAACTTGTAAGAACACCAAAAAACAAGCACTTAAACTTGGACTAAACTTGAGAAACCAGGTAGCAAAGACCGGGTGAAAATCCAGATGAATAATCAGGTGCATTATCTTGAATGTTCTTCACCAAATGACTTATGGCCGTGGCTTTGGACTTTATTTCTTGATTGTTTTGGATCATTTGAACCTTAATGGACCTCATGGATGGACCTCCATCATTCTCCCCTTGTTGGGAAGATTTGACCCTAAAATCCAGAAGATAATCATCTGCTTCAGAAGGACTTAAATCAGCAACGTTAAAAGTAGTGATACTCCATAATCTCCTAGTAAATCCACCTTATAAGCATTATCATTAATCTTCTCCAAAATCTCAAATGGACCATCTGCTCGTGGCATTAACTTGGTTTTCCTTTTGGAAGGAAAACGTTCTTTGCGTAGATGTATCCAAACTAAGTCACCTGGCTTGAAGAGCTTCTCTCGTTTATGCTTATTAGCTTGGGCCATATAAGATAGTGTAGTTTTCTCAATTTTAGCCTTCACTAACTCATGTAACTTTTGGATTTCTTCCACTCTAGCTACAGCATCCGCACTAGGCCTTTGATCTAACGGACAGGGAATAAGATCAAGTGGGTTTAGGGGATCAATCCCATCGACCACCTTGAAAGGTAAAAGACCAGTAGCCTTGCTTGGAGTCTTGTTGTATGCAAACTCAGCATGTGGAAGTAATAGATCCCAGGATTTTGCTTGATGTTCAATCAAAACCCTTAAAAGAGTGCCAAGGGTTCGATTAGTAACCTTTATTTGCCCATATGTTTGTGGATGATAGGTGGTACTGTATTTGAGTTTAGTACCTAATTTCTTCCACAAAGTGATCCAAAAGTGACTTAAGAACTTGGTATCTCGATCTGAAATAATGCAACGGGGAATTCCATGTAGTCTCATAACCTCTTTAAAATAGAGCCCAGCAACATGAGTAGCATCATTAGTTTTGTTGCAGGGAATAAAGTGAGCCATCTTCGAAAATCGATCTACCACCATGAAGATAGAATCCTTATTCCTTTGTATCTTTGGTAAACCAAGTATGAAATCCATACTTACGTCTACCCAAGGCAATGTGGGAATAGGTAGTGACGTGTATAACCCTTGGCAAAGCGAATGACTCTTTGCAATCTGATATGTACCGCATCTCCTAATGATGTTTTGAACGTCTTTCTCTATGCCTGGCCAATAATAATGTTCCCTAAGCATGATTAGGGCCTTGTCTTCACCAAAATGGCCAGCTAACGATCCAGCATGGACTTCTCGAATCAGTAACTCACGAGTGCTGCATTTAGGGACACATAATCGAGCACCCTTAAAGAGAAAGCCTTCTTGAACTAAGAAATCCCTTTTGGGATGTGTTGTGCATTCAGAATATAACATCCCAATGTCTTCATCATCTTGGTATAATGCCTTTAGATGCTCAAATCCAAGGATACAAGCATCTAACTGAAATAATAATAGATAGCGCCGAGAAAGTACATCGGCGCCTTGATTCAACTTGCCAGACTTATGCTTGATAATGAAGTGAAAGGACTGGAGAAACTCAACCCATTTGGCATGGCGTGAGTTTAGTTTGTGTTGGCCTTGAATATACTTCAAAGCCTCATGATCTGAATACAGAATAAACTCACTGGCAATCAAATAATGATTTCAATGTTCTACGCATCGAACGATTGCATAGAACTCTTTGTCATAAGTTGAATATCTCTTTCTGGTATCACATAATTTCTCACTGAAGAAGGCTAAAGGACGTTCTTCTTGAGTAAGAATATCGCCAATACCAACTCCAGAAGCATCGCACTCAATTTCAAAGACTTTCTCAAAGCAAGGTAAAGCTAGGACCGGTGCTTGAGTTAGTCTTTCTTTCACTTCTTCAAAGGCAACTTGGGCTTTAGGATTCCAAGTGAATAAGGAACCCTTAAGAATTTCAGTCATAGGAGCTAAAATGGTGCTGAAATTGCGTATGAATCTCCTGTAGAAGGAAGCTAAGCCATGAAAGCTTCAAACATCATGAATACTTTTGGGAATAGGCCAAGTCCGAATAACCTCAATCTTACTTTCATCTGCCTTAATACCATCTTCAGAAACAATATAACCTAAGAAGATAACTTCATGGGTAAAGAAGGTACACTTCTTAAGGTTTCCAAATAATTTCTCCATTTCAAGAATGAGCATCACCTGAGTTAAGTGATCTTGATGCTCCTGCTCATTTTTGCTAAACACTAATATATCATCAAAGTAAACGACCATAAACTTTCCCAAGTATGGTCGAAATACTTGATTCATCAATCTCATAAATGTACTAGAGGCATTGAAAAGACCAAAAGCCATAACCAACCATTCATACAATCCACCTTTAGTCTTAAAAGCAGTTTTCCACTCATCACCCTGCCTAATACGAATCTGATAATAACCACTTCTCAAATCAATCTTACTGAATACCTTAGAGCCATGTAACTCATCCAACATATCTTCAAGCCTAGGTATAGGACACCTATACTGGATAGTAATTTTGTTAATGGCCCTACTATCAACACACATCCTTATACTACCATCCTTTTTTGGGACCAAAAAAGCCGAAACAGCACACGGACTCAAAGACTCTCGTACCAACCCCTTAGATATCAACTCTTCAACTGGACGTTGAATCTCCTGAGTTTCTTTTGGATTTGTCCTGTGGGCTGGCTTATTTGGTGAAATAGATCTAGGGATAAGGTTAATATGATGTTGAATGTCATGCTTTGGTGGTAAACCTGAAGGTATTTCATCTAGAAATAGGTGACTAAACTGATTCAATATGACCTTGGCTATGGGATGGGATGGAAGTGGTGTTTCTGGTTCTTCTTACACTTGCAATATCCACTCTTTCAAAGCTTCAAACTCATGTTGAGAGGCTTTTAAAAGTGGTTCTCCATATGTTAAGAGCAAGTCAGATTGAATTTGGGTTTTTTCTAGTTTCATTTTTTGGAGTTCAGATGGTGACAAAGGATTAAGGGTAATTTTCTTGCCATCTTTCGTAAAGGAATAAGTGTTTAGGTAACCATTATGCATGACTTTCCTATCATACATCCATAGTCTCCCTAGTAGAATATGGCAAGCATCCATAGGGATAACATCCCACCAAAGTTAATCTTGGTAGTTCTTACTAAGAGAGAATGAAATCAAGCAACGAGAGTTAACTTGCAATCCCTTGCTTTGATTTAGCCATCGAATATTGTATGGGTGTGGATGTGCCATGGCCTAGAGGCCCAATTTCTCAATCATACTCAATGAAACAATGTTGGCACAACTTCCTCCATCGATGATTAAGGAGCAAACTTTGCCTTAGACTGTACACCGTGAATGAAAGATGTTTTCACATTGTTCATCCTTAGCAACTCATTGATTACTTAATACCCTTCGAATTACTAGCATCTCACCTTCATCTACATTCTCCACAAACTCCTCTTGAGCTTCCTCAAGATCTTCCTCAACATCTCCCTCCTTTTCCTCCTCCTTCTCCTCGGCAAACTCTCCCCTTATGGCTTCCCATTCAGCTACGGTAATCACCTTTCGACTTGGACAATTAGAAGCAATATGTCCTAAGCCTTGACATTTATAACACCTTCTTTGGCTTATGGGATATGGGTTTGGACATGGGGGATTCGGTGGTGGCCTTTGAGGAGCTTGGTTCTTTTGTGGACTAGTTAGGGAAGGGATAGATGGCTTAGGCTGAGGTGTGGTACTCCCCTTGTTTAAGGGTTGCCCACAGCTTGGCACTAAATAGGACTTGAAAGAATTACGAACAAACATCTTGGATTTCCTTTATTACTCCACCTTATGTGCCAAGACACATATTTCATTGAAGGTGGTGTAATCTTGCAATTCAACTACGTTGGCTATCCTAGGATCAAGCCCTCCTAAGTAGTGAACCATAGTTTGTTCTTCAGGCTCGTGAATGTCACATTTAATCATGAGTTTCTCAAACTCACGTGTGTATTCTTCCACATTCATTTTGCCTTGAATAAGATGGTGAAAGAGCATATAGTTGTCTTGGACGTAAGTGGACGGCAAGAACCGCGCTTTCATCTTGGATTTCAGTTTGTCCTATGTATTGATTTTGCTCTTTGTCTCCCTAGTCCTCTTAGCATTGAGGTTTGTCCACCATAAGGAGGCATTTTTCCTCAGTCTAAGAGCAACCAATTTCACCTTTCGGTCCTCTGGAATATCCTTATACTCGAAAATCCGTTCAATAGTTTGTAGCCATTCAAGGAACTCACCTGGGTCTAGCTTACTCTCAAACTCAGGAATTTCAGCTTTGAAATCACTTGAGTTGAAAGTAGGCCGTGCTCCTCTTCTTGTCCTTTCAAATGGTACATCATCATCAGAGAAAGATAACGCATTGCTAGCTTCCTCTTCACTTCCATAATTCGTCCCAATTCGTTCACTATCCTCCGGAAGCTTTTGTTTCTGTTTCATATTATTTCCAAGCTGTTTCCTCAAGTACTCATTCCAAGCCTTGAGTCCTTGATTGGCCATAGACATCTTGTGCATTTGCTTGGCCATGGCTTCAAGTTTCTCTTCCAAGGTCAGGCTAGAACTCATTTTGGAAGTTTGGATGGAAGGAGTTTGTGTTTGAGTTTAGGATTCAGAGATAAGTGGGGAAAGGCATGTGGTAGGTTCCAGGAAAGGATGAACTTGCTCTGATACCAAAAATAATGTACCTGTCAAGGGTCCAAGCTTAAACTCAAATTAAGAGTGAAAGCTTAAAACCAAGAGAGAATATAATCAAAGAGAAACCAATGAACGTGGGACGTAATATGCTGGTTGTGAGGCAGCAAACATGTAAGGTAGGAATGGAATTTAGAATCAAGGATTCTAAATAGGAAAAGGAAAAGGAACTTGATGTATCTTCCAGGAATTAATTGCAAACTCAAACGAGAATTCAATGTAAACTAAAAACTAGCAAAGTGCACTTGAAACCGGTGAGGAATATCAAGGTAGATAGATAGTTCTAAACTGATATTTGAATACAGAAACACTACCAAACACTAGCTTAGGACCCTTAATCTTAGATTAGATAAGATACACTACCTAACCAACGATTAAGACTCACTTGGTCAACACCTTAATCGGCCTAATCAAGGATAAGCAAGTTAAGTGTTTAAAGAAAACTCAAAGACACAAAGTCTTTACTCTTAATTCAAAGTTCAAGAATATTTTTCACAAAATGAACATTCAAGGCATTTAAAAGCCTTGAGAATACACAAAATGAGCTTTCCTTCTAAGCTAGGAAAGTCATTGAACTTACTTAAGCTAACTAGTACACCGTTTGAGCTTAATCATGGCTAATCCGAAAGTTTAAGGTACAAAATACATGTTTCAACCTTTAAAGACCTTTCCTAAGCATTAAGGAACTTAGGTGACTCATTTTTCTCTCTAGGAAGGTAAAGATTACATGGTCTCCACCTCAAAAAGCTGAAGTATGCAAGGCTGCCATGTGTTGTAAGTGTGGCCGATTCATAGCTTGCAAAATGGCACCTTCCTTTTGCTCCACGTGTCTTGCTCATGTGTGGCTGGGTGGCAGGTTGACTAAGCACCTCAAGACAAAAGGCAAGCACACACCTCTAGTAAACCCACCTAGGAGGGAAAACCACATAGCTAAGAACCGTGTGTCAAGGTGGCTGTTTCTGCCCAGTTTTGTTTTGATCGGTTGACACCTCAAATGCTAAGTAATCTGAGCTTTCCTTGCATGGAAGGAATCCTTAAGATGTCTAGAATACCCTCCATTTTGAATCAAAGCATTTGGACATCATTTGCCCCTTGAAATAGGCTGAATACTCGAATCATGCAGAATCTAGTCCAAAACAGCATACAACTGAAAATGAGCTTTGTTCACTGACCAATTGAACTCCGAGTCTAGTAATTCTAATTGGACATGAAAGCTAAGGTCTTAAACTTGTAAGAACACCAAGAAATGAGCACTTAAACTTGGATTAAACTTGAGAAACCAGATAGCAAAGACCGGGTGAAAATCCGGATGAATAACCAAGTGCATTATCTTGAATGTTCTTCACCAAATGACTTATGGCCGTGGCTTTGGGCTTTATGTCTTGATTTTTTTGGATCATTTGAACATTAATGGACCTCGTGGATGGACCTCCATCAGAGATTGAAGTAAATCATCCCTAATTTCTTATGAACTACAGAGATTAACTCCAATTAATCACACAAGATGAATGTTGTATCAAACTTATATGACAAATCTTCAAAATGAAGAGGTAGAGTACCAGATTGGAGATGGCAAATGAGCAGCTTCGTGCAAGGCTATAATCTGATGACAATAGTGCATCATGAAGAAGAAGCCGACAGAGAAAAAGAAGATGATGATTATGATGATAATGATGTGGAATAGAGAATGAAGAAGGAGAGAGAAAGCTTCAAATTGCAATGGATATGGCTGCTTCATATCGCCACGGGATGGCTACTGTGAGGTGAGAGAGCAAAAGGAGGATAGGTTTTTTCGTGCTTTTGGGCAGGTATCGGGATTTCATTATTTAGGCGGGGTTTTGATTACCTAGAATCGCTTAGGAGAGGCCATGTTACTTCTATTATATTCTTCTATGTTATTTTCATTACAAGGTAATTTTAATTACATAAGCCTTTATGAAATCAAACATGGCAATGTAATCAGGCTTGTAATTTTGACTGCATTACATCTCTATTTACCTCTAACCAAACAAGCCATAAGGATGATTAAGATGAATTTCAACACAAGTCCTTTGAAATTAGTCATTGAAAATCCTTAGAAAATGTAGCTAGCATTTAATTACTCATTTATATGTGATAAAAAAAAATTAAAGTAATATTGTTAGGCTTAACAAATAGAGGAGTTAAAAGAACCCCAAAAAAAGGAAGTTAAAAAATGGTAAAATTTGGAAGGAAGGAAGAGAAGTGTAAAATGAAAACAACATTCTGGATATGGAAATAAATCATAATAAAAATTGGCTATAAGACACATCATCAATCCTTAAACCACCTTAAATAAAGCATTATGTTCTATTTCTAACTCATTGATACCAAAACCACCTCAAATGGAGCATTTTTTCTATTTTTAACTCATTAATCCAACCGTTGGCACTCACATCCCCAAAATTGTCTTCATAACAAAACACATTATACCCCCAAAATTATCTTTATTAAAAAACATGCTTACCCCTAAAATTATCTTCATAAAAAAAACACATACTTGTTAATTAAGCACTCTTTAGTCACTTGTATAATTATTACATCTTAATTCCTAGAGACTTCGATAGCCTTAACCTCATGTTTCTTCTCCAATGGATTGAACATCAAAAAACCTAACTACCCAAACACAACCCAACACAAGTAAGCCTATAAGATATAGGAAAAAAAATTATGCTAAATCTTGAAATATTGAAATTTATGACCAAATTTATAATGGAGTCAAAATCGGTTACACAATGTAACTGAATTTCACACAACTTAACCTTTGGTCAGAAATTTCTCACTTAGCCACTATCCGTCACAAAATTAGTCACAAATTGTGACTATTTTTAGGCGATCACAAAAAAGCGGTCACAAATTTCAGTATTTCTTATGGTGGTTAGCTGATTGTATTAGCTTAATAGATGATAATATTAGAGATATTATTAGTAGTCACACCCACTGTCTCTATTTTTGTCCCTATTACACCCGAGTTGAATGCAAATTAACACTCGTCACGACCTCTTTTATCTGGTGTTGCACCCTTTCCAATTTTCATGCCACAATCTTCTCCAATGCCTTTGCCCTTACCACCACCTCTGCCACCCCATGTCTCCTTTTCAAACAGCACCTTTGAGGTGGGGTCCTCGTGGCACATCTCTTCCTATTGACCAACTAGTATTGGGTCTCTAAGGAATCAATCTCCACTTGTCACTAGTAGTCCTCCTACAAATGGACCTTCCACTGGTGGTCCTCCATGCTTCAACCTTAATGTCACTACCCTTATTACCATCAAGCTCTCCTCGGTTGAAGATTACTTGACCTGGAGAACTCAATTTTCCACCTTGTCATCTGAGATAGTCTTCTCAGGTTTGTAGATGGTACTCAGCCCCTACCTGAGACTTATCTTTTTGATGAGAAAGGCCAATATCAATTGAACCCTGCCCATATGACCTGGGTCCAAATTGATCAAAGCTTACGTTCATGACTCTTAGCTACTTTATCCAAAGAAGTCCTTTGTGAAGTCCATAACCTCGCTTACAGCTATCAAATATGGAGTCACCTTCAAGAGCATTTTTGGTCTGCTAGTCTAGCCTGTACTCTTGACTTTCGTTGTTATCTCACTATCCTTAAAAAGACTGAGGGTCTGTTGTATTTCGCGTTTTAGATAGATAGATGTAGGGAGCTGTAACGAGATGTAAGGAGATGTAAGGAGCTGTAAGGATGGATGTGAAGAGTTGTTGAATTGTTGAATAGTTGTATAGTATAATTTATTTTACAATGAATGTTTTGGATGAAATATAATAATATTAAAATAATATACTTTTTAAAAATAAACAATTAGTTAAGTTAATTACACAACAATAAAATATATTAATCCCCATAAATTTGGTGAATAAAACTTCGTCCAAGATTTTTTATATGAACATTAATTTGATCGAATAAGCAAAGTATAACCAAAAAAAACAAACAAACTTTTTTGACAAAATTGAATACAACTCTTCAAATAAATTCCTATTTTAAATAAATAATTTTAAATATGAATAAATGTATGATCTATAGTAATATATATTTCATATCGAAACTCAAATATAATTTATGTCATTATATTATATTTTTATATTTATGTAAATGTAGTGCTCATAAGACATTTATAAATTTTGTATATTGGTAGTATCATTAAAAAAATATACATATTTTGTAACTAAAATAAATGAATGTTATAGAAAATCTATGAGATGTAAGAAGATGTATGAAGATGTAAGAAGATGTAAGAAGATGTAAGGAGATGTAAAGAGCTGTAAGGAGATGTAAGAAACTGTAAAGAGATGTAAGCTCTTAGCTAAATCCTAAAAAACGTGAAATGAAACAGGGCCTGAGTCTCGGACTATGGAAACTTTCCTTCGTGAGATCAAGGCCATAGTGGATTCCCTCACAGTCATTAAATCCCCTTTAACAGATCATAAAAGGGTCTAGTATAATCTGTTTGCACTCCCACCTGAGTACAAGTCCTTGGTCACCTCCATTTCTTATTTTGGAAGCCATATTAGGTTTGATCATCTTGATAACAAATTGATACTCCAGGAGCAGTGTTTACAACACCACATGTACTTGAGTCCTTGGGTGTCTCGCATCAGGCCTTTGTTGCTTAATCTGAGGGTACCTCACATGGTGGACAGCCTAGCAGGTTTCCAAGGCTCCACAGCAGCAAAATCAATGCCACCATAGTTGTGGAGGTGGTTGAAGGAGCGGAAATTACCGGGGTCATAACAACAATCATGGCGGTGGACGTGGTGCTAATTAGGGATAAGACATGGAAACAACAACGGGGGTGCTGGTTCACTAGGCAATTATAATAATACTACTCATGCTGCTCCTGGATGAGACACTGCACAACATTCTAATGGTATGTCTACTAGTCATTGTTTTGCTATTTGTAATTCATCTTTTGCTTCTCCAACTACATTTGTCAGTAACATTATCACTAATACGGGATTGGGGACTCCCTAGCTATTTGCTAATTGTGCTTTAATACAAGACACACTGCTGTCATTTGTCTTTGTTATTTCCCAATCCGAGTGTCAAGTACTTCTTGTACACCCTATGCTCTTGCTGCTATCGACTCTGGTGAAGCCAATGAGGCTATATGGTATCCAAATTCTAGAGCCTTCGCTCATATGCATCCAACAGAATATTTTATTTTCTAAACACCCTTGGTCTAATCAAATTAATGTTGTTGTTGGGGACGACACAAAACTTCCTGCTTTACATATTGGTCATGGCCTTCTGCCCACCCTGAATGGTAGTCTTCATCTTTGTGACATTTTATATGTTCTTGCTTTGAAATATAATTTATTGTCCATTAACAAGCTTTGTCGTGATAATGATTGTCGTGTTGATTTTTTATCATCTTCTATGTGTGTTAAGGACAAGGTCACGGGGAGGACACTTCTCCAAAGCACCAGTAGAGATGGAGTCTATCCTTTTGAACCTACTGCGGCCGTACAAGTTGTACGGACACCAACTCATATTTTTCTTTCACAAGAAAAGTATGTTCATGACCTTTGAACCCGTTTTACCCTTCACAACACTATGCCTGTCCTTACTCTTATTGCTTCTAAAACCTCATTGTCTTTGTTATATGGCGACTTATTGGCATATCCTACTGAATATAGAAGTATGGTAGGTGCATTATAGTATCTGATGATGACTACGCTAGACATAACCTGTGTTGTGCATACAGTTTCTTAGTTATGCATGCATCCCGCACTTTGCATCTTTTGGCTGATAAGCGTATCTATAGGTACCTGTTGGGCACATTGAATCATGGGTGCTTAAACCTGCCAACGACTTTTCCATCATAGTTGCCTACTCTGATGCTGAGTGGGTAGAATGTAAGAGTTCCCACTCCACCACTGGATTTGCCATTTTTCTGGGCTCAATTTGATCTCCTGCCGTTATAAGAAACAACCAACTGTGTAGAGGAGCCAACTGTGTCACGCTCCTCTACAAAAGTTGAGTATCATGCAATCGCGTATATTATTGCTGAATTCCTTTGGTTACAATATCTATTAGCTGAAATAGGGTTACTTGTCACCTCTCCGGCCAAGGTTCTATGTGACAACAAAGTGCAACATACATAGCAGCCAATCATATCTTACATGATCACAGCAAACAAAGTTGATTATCACTTTGTTCGCGAATGTATCTCTCATGGCGATCTGATTGTTAAGTATGTTCCCACTCAATATCAGCTAGCAGAAATATTTACAAAAGGGCTCTCCACCCAATATTTTCATTTTCTAAAATTCAATTAGTCTGTGCACTCTATCGTACAGATTGAGGGGGCGTAAAATATTATTAGAGATAAATATGTAAATATCTTTGATCTTATCTATGTCCTCTCTAGTGACATAGTTGTACCAAAGCTATAATCCTTGTATTATAAATATATGCCGAATACCACACAATTGGGTCGGTCGACTCAACAGCTTCTCATAGGTATTAGCTATTTAACTTAACTAATTGCATTAGCCATTTCTAGAAAAAGTGTTTGGTAAAATTAGATGTTTCTGATAAGGCTACTTGGTAAAATTTCACTTATGCTTATAACATAGTTTCATTATTTTTTTAACAACACAATGGTTTTTATTGTATATTCCAACATGAATTATGAATTATAAATTATGACTTATGAAATATATAGAATCACATTTATATTTTTACACAAATTTGATATTTATTATCACAATATTTTTGTTTAATGTTAATTTAATTTCTTTGTTAGTAATAATTGAAATTTATTACATAACAATATTTAGGACATTAGGCACCTCAAGAGACTAATTAACCTACATTATTTATAAATATTTAAATTAAAATCAATGTCTTCTTGGACACAAATCCTGAAGGATGACAACTTTCTCTATGTTGTTGCCTTTTTTGAGTTGTCAAGTTGAAGGAGGAGGGGAAAGGGAGTGGAGAATAGAGAAAAGAAAGAAGATAGACAAACAAAATGAATGAATGAGCATCATATTAGCAAGGGAGTATGATTTTTGTTTTGAATATCATTGAATGCAATTTTGTCAAAAAGATAGGGATAATATGATAATTTTAATATTGAATAGTATTCTTTCAAAAAGTTCATCCAAAAAACTTTTTACAAATTTGCTTCTTAGATACAAAAAGCTGATACAAAAAGCTATTTAGCCAAACGTTCAAAAAACTTCTTGACAAGGTTAAACAACAAATATCCTCCCTCCCCCAAAAAAGGCTCTTTTTTGACCCCAAAAAGCTCTTTACCAAATAGGGTCAATTTTTTATGTTGTAAGAAGATTTCACCCAAGAATACTACACTAATCAACAGCTCAACCTTCATGAGGTATAGGAGTGTTCATGGGTCCAAACCCGCACCAGACCGGATCGGACCGAACTGGACCGTGTTGAACTGGGGACCGAATAAGAGAGAAGTTATAGACTGTGGATCTGACTGAATAAGTCAAGGACCGGATCGAGACCGGACCAAAAAAGGGAACGTACCGGAGCAGATCGAATTGTCACGCTAGTAAATTTTACGATATGAACATCTTATATTTATTTCAATATGAACCATTTCAACATATTTCCACCATGAAAAACAAATCATTATTCTTCAATACTTGAGAAATTATAAGTTGTAAAAGAAAATTGATATTGAACAAGTAAAAAGTCGGTTTTCAAAATTTTTTTATTCGGCCCTCCTTCCAGATCGATGGACCGGTGGACTAGATCGGACTGGATCGGACTGAAGACCGAATAAAAAAATTATGGACCGTGGACCAGATTGAATTCATTCGGTTCGGTCTATTTCGGTTCGGTTCGGATTTAGACCGAATAATGAACACCCCTAATGAGGTAATTGCAGCAAATCTATGGATCTCTTCTCTAGGTTGTATGTGAGATCGCAACTATGGGAAGATGAGAGATCAACAAGTTTCAAATTAGTATTTTTGTGATTTAGATTTTATTACTTATTACAACATTCAAAGTTGTATTTATTTCTATGAAACATACATGGTGAATGCCATTATTTGATGAAACAAAATTCTACCATATAATAAAAATTTTAAAAATTTGCTTGCTCGTCCTATCAACATCTCACTCTAGGCATGACAGTAGGATGAGTTGGGAACGGAGGCTTATATCGCCCATCCAATTCCTATTTTGCTCCCCAGCCCTCGTCCCGGCCCGTCCCCGCTCTAGGGGGGAACATTCTCTCCCGATCCTCGCCAAGGTCCTGGCGAGAAACAAATATTAATTTATTTCTTTACTAAATCTAGTTTAGTTTTTCACCAAGTTTCAGTATAAATCAAATTAAATCATCCACAAATTGACCAATTTAAATATTTCACCCCAGAATATAGCATATCATCCCAACCCCACTTTGAATGAATGTGAAGAAAAGGACAAAAGAGATGGAGATGGAAAAGCCACAAAGTTAAAGATTGTGAGAATCCAAATTTATCACCTAACACTTATTGAAGTTATCCCAAAATTTGCTTGAGGTCTTCAACTAAAAGGATGATGCACACAAATGGAGAAACTAGTGAGGAAAAAGTTTGTAATTCTCCATTAAAGTCCTCGAATGGAAGAAACAAATCAAAGCCGAGGAGCGAGGAGGCAGTAAAAGATGATGAAATTTGATGGACCTTGTTGAACTTTCCAAGTCTATGGTATGGTGAGGATGAGAAGTGCGAGGTGGCCGTCTTATGTGAGTAGAGGGGAGAGGAACATGAGGTCGTTGCATCTATGGCAAAGGAACAGACCGGAGAGAAGGAGTGGGGATAAGTACTGGGATTGGGAGGGGGACATAAACTGACGACCTGCGTTTTGTTGGTTCATTTCATAGTTAGGAACTTGAGGTTTTAAAAAGCTGTGAAATGCCTTGGTCTTAGTGCATATAAAATTGCAGTGTAGACATTTATGTGTTTTTTTTTTTTTAAATAAAGAAAATGGGGGACCGAGGCAAGGATGGGAGGGAAGTTTCCCCCGCCTCCATCCCCATTCGTGCTGGGGGCTGCTCCTGTGCCCTTACTATCCCTACCTTTGCTCTGCCTTATCTTTCCTCAATGTCATGGTAATTGTTTGTCTCCCAATGCTCTGCTTTGTTCAGTAATTTTAGCTCATAACGATCTTTAAAAACTGATAACATATGGATTTATATCAACCAGTGAGTTAGAAAATTTATTTAAAACTTAAAAATTTCATATTTTGTCATTTGAAATATCATAACATAAACATCAAGAATGCAGTATGTTATTATATTACTTAACTTGCATGAAAAAAAAAAAGAATAAACGAAACAACCCCTAAAAGTTTCCCCTCGATAATTAAGAATGAAATTATCTCAAAGCAATTCATAGAAACACAAACATTCAAATTAACTTCCATAAGTCTAATTTATAAACGCCCAAATACTTGGAAAAAAATCTACAAAATGGGACAGTACATCAGAGAACTGAACTAGCCCTCATAAGAACATGTTGATACCTATATTTTTAATTTTTGCATAATCCCAGAACCACGGCCCAATCCGGCAGCTCCTGCTCCAACTCACGCACCAGGGAAAAAAATAGAAGAGGGGGGGGGGGAAGGGAAAAAGGTCTTTTGTATCAGCACACAAACGCACACGCACAAAGAACTCTAATAGTAATGAGAGTACCAAAGCGGGCGGAACCAGCGTGAGCCAACGGAGGAATGATAGGAAATCATAACTAAGAGGAGGGCAACAAGCACAGCCATGCCCCAAGGGGAGCCACCAGCTCGGTGGATTGCATCATGATCTGGCTTGGGGATGCGGATGAGGAACCACTTTTCGCCAGGTTTATAGCCGCACCGCATCAAGAAGAGGAGGAAGGCTGGGAGGAAGAAGAGGACAATCTTGAAGGTGAATATGGCGTTTTCAAGCTCTTCCTCGAAAGGGAAATATGTGGACATGTATAGGTAAAATAGGACTACGCCAAAAAAGGCCACCAAAGCCAAAGGTGGAGAGCCAAGGAAAGAGGAAGACATGCTATATATGCACACCTGGCACTAGCAGCTTCTTGTATGACATGAATCTGACTTGAAATTACTGATAGCTCTAGTTACGGCACCCTTATGTTTCACTGTATTGAATCATGGAAATGTGCTTGGTTTTGGAGGTTTTATTAGTGAGTGTTTTGGCTTATGCAAGAGAGGTGGTATATGCGCTGGAAATGGAAGGTGCTGGCCTTAGGAGGTACGTGGACAGTGTGCTTTGGAATAAATGCTTAAAGAAGCTAAGGGTGTTTGATTCCTCCCATCTTTTGATTCGACGAATCTATCAGCTTGGGAAATTCGGACCAGCGAAGAGTGGCTCACAAGCAAAAGTCCAGAAAGATCCTTCTTTTTTTATTTATTTACTTTTTATTTGATGGAATGGGAGTCTTCCGTTCTAGTATAATGTTACAATATAGAATTAATTTTTATGTGTATGTTTCATTAGAAAAACAAAAGTTCTATGTTTCATTAAAAAAATAAAAGTTATGCAAAATACTTGGACAAACTTTTCAATCAATAAAAGCTAATTTAAAAAAATTAATTTCATCAACTTTTTGGAAGAGTTCTTTCGGAAATTAGTTTTTTGCCTCACAACTTTGTTAGAAATAACTAATTTCACCGCACAGTTTTTTTCTACGAACAGCTAATCCAAACAGCTAATACAAACAGTTAACAGCTAACAGCTAATACAAACAACTACCTAACAGCTAACAGTTATTTATCAAACATGGACAATATCTTCATAACGACCTCAATAGTTACATAACAAGCTATTAATTAAGGACCTAATTATGCATTAGCCATTTAGATGAACCACATTGCACTCCTAACAAGATAACCTTGGAACAGATGAATGCTGAACTGAGCCCTCGTAGTTCAATGCTTAAACAGTTAAAAAAACATGGTTAACTATATGTAGCGTATATTGACTGCTTTAGTGTCTTTAAGGTTCACTTAATGCCTTGATAAATAAGTCAAGGTGACCAAAAGTACTATTTATCTTTTCTATTACCATTAGTTAGTAATTCTAAGATATATACCTATGTACCATACTCAAGTACATAGCTATATAAAAGGTAGGGATGGGTGACGGATTGAGGTAGGCTAAATTGGACCAGTCCATTAACTAAATGGGCCGGGTCTGTCCTAACACATTTGTTAATGGGTTGGGCTAGGTTATGGGTCAAATTAACCCGACCCTCCAATGGCCACCTAAATAGTATTTTTGGTGAGTTAATTTTTTAATTAATGTCCCTGTAATTTTTCAACCAAACTAAAGTAGTCCAAATCCAAAGTTAGAAAATACACAACGAAACTAATAAACAAGTCGGTCGGGTCGTTCCATGGATGACCTGCTTTGGGCACGTTTAGAAGCAGAATAAACTTGAGCAAAAAAAGATGTATAATAATTATTATGTACAAAGTGTTGGTGATAAGTTTAACTAATTGAAACATGTAAACTAGTGTGACAATTAGGTTGGAAAAAATAATGGTTAATTAAATGGGTCGTTAATGTGCCAACCTAATCCGGGTCGTTAATATGCCTTAATGGGCTGACCCATTATTGATCCGACCCTTTATTAAACGTATTTTAAACTGGCCAACTGCTTAACTCAATGGGTACCTAATCCATTACCCATCCATAATAAGAGATATCATATAATTGGGTTAAGTCTCTATTTCATTTTCCCCAACCCAATAAGTATTTCCGTAATTCTCGCCACCCAAACGACTAGAAAAATATACATTGCAAGGATCAAAAGATATATTTCAGATAAGAAAAAGATATACTAGAGATAAGAAAAGATATATTGCAGAAAACAAAAGGTACACTGCAGGAAGAAAAAAGTACACTGTAGAACATAAAAGATGCATTATTGCGGGAAAAATAAGATACATTGCAATATATCGGGAGCGCATCCACTACACGGCTCCACGATGTATACCATGCTAGATACATATATTTGTATTTAAGAATTTTCCACCATTAGTTATCTAGATCACTAGATACAAGTATAAAAAAATCAAAGAAGTTAAAAAGTAACCAACAATGATACCCTATACAAACGGTTGGTATGCCACCGACTACAACAACTACTATATATTGGCAACTACTACTACAATGAAGGGGAAAAAAAAGGTCAAGAGCAAAACCTATTTGCACAGTGACGAGCATATCCTAACAAAATTAGCGCAAAGTGGCCAAGAGACGGTATCAAGCAATAGAAACCGAGGTACAAAATTGAGACACTCGACCTTTAACCACGGGTCATATAATAAAACATCTTGATGCAGATTATCGGGCCGTCAAAAGAAATCTGAAAATGAAACCACAAACTGCCCAAATCAAAGTAGCCTTTTATCAAAGAATTGCGACCTCTAAATTTGTTGTTGCCTTTCAAACATCTTGCCATTTTTCTCACTCATGAAGATTGGTTTTCTCTTTGTGGCAAATACTAGTTGAATGTTGATTTGTGGATATCGTGTAAACTATACTGGATAAATACAAATATATGGAATTATTAATGAATAGATCATGATACCATAAATTTTACATCAAAGTGCAAATTTAATTTGCTTTATTTATCTAAAGTGGGCCAGACTCGATAACCGCTCCACCAAATTTTTCTGTGCAAATGTATCAAGCCTCCTCAAGTCTTCAACTTCTCTGTTGTTAGAAAACAAGGACTTACCTTGATGCAGAAATGAGACTGACTTGATCTTTGTTCTGCTTGATATCCACCTACATTCAAGGCTCAAGAGTGGCTACTAGAGTCACTGGATGTATCACACTACCAAAACCCAAACCCACTTAGATGGCTAGGCTGAGTGAGGAATAAAACAAAGAGATTATTTGAGAGCTAATAACTTTTTTGATGTGTTACTGCTTGGATAATTCAACCCATGAATCACCCACCCTTTTATAGTGGCACATAGCCACAGAATGTAATCTTGCAAATTAATGTGTCATCAAGACTGATTAATGCATAATCAAAAACGGCCAAATCAACTCATGATTATGGCCATTAAGGTTGTAACTGTTACTGGTCAACAGTTCTCCCTCGCTCACAAAGACCAAGAATCCATGTATATCTCTGCCAACCGACTTTCTCACGCTTCATAATGGGAATGGAGCATGCGACCAAAAATAAAACATTAGTGCTATATCAAATTACCATTTAACTAACACAATACTCTCACGAAACATTAACACCCCGAATCATTCATATGCAACACCAATGGCATACACTATCCCTCTATGTCTGATATACCAATTGATTATATATTAAATATAATCGCCCGGGCTTGATATAGTGATGAAGAAATGATTCTTCCTCAGAAATTTAAAATAATTCATCTTAGTATGACTGCTTTCCTAATGTGCTCCGCTAGACCATACACATCTTGGCACTTGGATAATACATTAAGGTAGCACCATCAGACTTCGACTTCATATTATAACTCTAAGTCAAGGAGTATTGCTAAGGAGGGTCACACAGTGATAAGGAAAGGGAATTCATTTATCATTCATCAGATAGGTCGACTTTTAGCACAAACAATATGATAGTGTGCCATGGTATAGCTCCCCCTAAACTGGGCATGTCATTCTTCTATGCTATGCGAATCACAAGCTTGGCTTTTACCTAAAAAGTCAACCTGAGCTACTAGACCAACATACCCAATGTTAATCTCAGTACTTGTAACGCCCCGCCCGAAGTGGACGGACGCGTCACCGCCGTGGACGCTCGGTCAGTAGCGCCCACCAGGCTCTACTCTATGACCTTATTGACCTGAATTGACCTATTCATAGGCGATCGCAGCGGAAGCTCTTATCGAAATCGAACCAAAGGTCGAGATAGTCAACCTAAAACATGCATTACATACACACTTAGCCTTATCCATCATGTTATTACATATTTCTGAATCAAAATACATTCAGAACTACATTTACTAACATAATCCATACTTTATACATACTACGAGCCCTACAGTTCCAAATAAGTTCTTCAAAAGTGTTTCAGAGCTAGCGAGCTTTCTTAATGCTCCTGGGGTCCCTTCTCGCTTCCAAAACCTATAAAAAAAAATGGTGAGGTCATGAGCTCCCCGAGCCCAGTGAATAACCCTTACCTTCCCCACTGTTACACTTTGCACATTAACTGGTTCACACATAATCACGTAGTACACATATCTCACGACATATAGACAAATATTTGTAGGCTTCAAGAATCAAGATAAACTCATACCTCCATATCTCATATATTCATAAATATCACAACTACCCACAATATACTTATGTCATGGAATAGGCAATTAGCGCAGCTTAGTCGTACTTGTGTCATACCAAGTACAATTCAAGGACTCTCGTTTTCGCGTAAGTCCCTGAACAAACTCTACGGTTAGTCTATTCACTAAACTAACCATGATTGTCCCATACCAATCACGTCCTTTAGGCTCATAGTCCTCACTAGAGTCCAAAAGAGAGCAGAATCTGCTAAGCAACGTAACGGCCCGCCCATAACCACAATTAGCACACACATCAAAGCAATCTTTTTCACAAAAGTTCGCGTACTAGCCATAAACACATTCCAAATTCAATCACAAGCTTGAAGATAATTTGAATGAACCTTCAAATCCAAAACTAAATCCAAAATCCAAAACTAAGATCAAACTTGATTTCATAACTGATCCAAATTTCAAATCCAAATGAAACCCAATTCCATGTCACATCCGAAATCCGAATCCAAGCCAAAATCAATTTCACAACACATCACATATTCTTAACTGAATACAAAACTTTTAGGTTAAGGGAAAACAACTCATTACTCACACAAAGAACTATCACAAAACACAGGGACACAAACACATCCTGGCGGACTGGGCAATGCCCACTCAAGGTACCAACCAGGAACCCAACGCTCTAGAGTACGTAGATGTCCTCAAAATACAAACTGTGGAGTCACATTCACATCCTGAAAAACCAGGGACCCACACAGCTCCCAAATAACACAAACTGAGAGCCAATTGGCGAACCGGGCAGCGCCCACTCAAGGTACCAACCAACGACTAACACAGCTCCAAACACAAAGACAACTACTTCTATGGCCATAGTTCTAGAACGCCCTGTAATAGCCTAAAGCAAGACATGAACCTTTTTCCCCAAAACATAACTTAAGAAAATCGTATAATTCGTTGTCTCCATTCAAAATACTTTCACAAGTTTCCCATGATTCATCTCACAAGCAGAATTCTTAGGAAGCTCAACAATGGCTTTTTCATATCTAATTTACGGATTAAACATGCAAATAATCCATAATCACACTAAATAAGTTACTTTAACTCAAAAATTCATAACTCACATCATACACATCCAATCTTTACCAAACTTTGCAGGAAACTGAAAAATGACATGTAGATTCTAACATATTAATTTCATAATTTTTGTCCACACCAATCATTCCCAGAAATTCAAACAGTCAGCCAAAATAATCAAAAATCTGTGAATTAAACTCAAAAAAATTCATAACTTTTAGCATACACAACCAAAATTCACAACAATTTGCCAGAGAACACCAAATATCACGAGGAATCTACAGTATTATTTTGATAATTTTTCTCCAAGCATATCCTTCAAAACAAAATTAAAACAGTAACCGAACTCAAGTACCAAAACAGGGAAGTCCCAATCAAAAATTCATAACTCCTAAAATACACACCCAAAATTCATAAAAATTTACAGCACATTTCCAGACATTATCATCATTCTATAATAAAATTTTCATGATTTTTCTCCAACCCAATATCTCACAGTAATTTAAAATATCAACCGAATTTCAGTATGATAGTGCAGGGCAGATTCGATCAAAAATGCATAACTTATAAACTACACATCTAAAATTCATGAAAATTTACCAGAAGTTGCCTAATATCCTGAATAACCTACAGTAAAAATTTCAGGATTTTTCTAGCTTCCAGTAATTCAAAAAAAAATCAAACAGTAGCAGACCTGTGCAAAATCCGAAAATTCAACACTTATGCTTCAACTCTCTTGTTCATCCAATACCAATAATCAATCCAAAAATCCATCATTTAACATGTAATTGGATGAATTCACAACATACCCAACAACTCACAACCCCCTAATCAATCCAAAAAGCACAATTAAACAAGCAACTTTAGGGGTGAGTTTCTCTCAATCAAAGATTATTTTCTAATCTATCAAACCCTAAAAACATCAACTTCAAAACTCATATTCTCAATTTCAAACATAGGTTTTCGAATTAATCTTATCCTAAATCAATTTTAGGGTTAGAGAAAAATAAGAATTACTCACCTTAATTGATTTCAAAACCAAAACCTCAAACCTCGTCTCCTCCTTCTTCTTTTTCTCCTTCTTCTCCTTTTCTTCTTCTTCTTCTCTCTTCTCTGCGTCGTGCGTGTGTGGTGTATTTGTGTTGAAGAAGAAAACCAAACAAAGCTCCCTCCCCCTTTTGGATAAAATCACATGAAGCCTTGAAAAAAAATCCCCCCCTTTTCCTTTTTTTTTTTTTTGGGTCAAGCCCAACATTTTTGACTCTTCTTTCCCCCTCTCTTTTTTTTTTTTTTGTTTTACTGTAAGTAATTATCGCTTAAACGTAATCATATGAACTTAAATGACACATATATATATCGAAATAAAACACTTAAAATACATAAACATAAAACACGTATTCACATATTAAGCGAAATTAGTAACTGAAATTTTCGGGGTGTTACATCCTTTCCCCCTTAAAATAAGTTTCGTCCTCGAAACTTACCTTTCCTTGTACGCCGGATGCGAGTCCGCTTAACTTTTCTCCGATGGCTTCATAACATAAATCCTTCCTGCGGAACCTTTCCCCTTATCGTAATCTGTCTTCTTGTTCGGTGGCTGGGGTATGCCTTTTTCATCAGAGAATGGCCTCTTCGAGCTTCCAGAAGCCCTTCTATTCGGTTGGGGGCACTGGGAAGCTATATGGCCAGGTTTTCCGCAGTTGAAGCACTTGCCCGTTGCTCGATAGCATTCAACTCCACCATGGATTTTTTTGCAGAACTCACAGTATTTCTTATCTGAAGCTGGTTCAAGCATTCGCTCTCCTTGAGTAATGTTCTTTTGTTTCTCAAAGGCTAAGCTTCCTCCACTTGATTTCTTGGTCGTAGTTGCATTTTTAGTTTTACCTTCATTCAAAACCTTTTCAACGCGCATTGCTCTTTGGTATATGTCTTGATACTTAGTAAAGACTTACGATGATAAACCTTTCCGAATTTCAATATCTAAACCATCTTCAAATCGATCAACTTTTCTTTGCTCCGTGTCCACAAGGTGTCTCCCAAACCGACTGAGCTCTGTAAACTTAGCACGATATTCCATCACGGTCATCTTACCCTGCCCCAAGTTAGAGAATTCTAACTCCTTAGCTCTCTGCACATCCCTAGGATAATATTGTTCATTCATCTTCTCTTTAAGCTTTTCCCAAGTTAGTGGGTTTGTTTTTTCCTCCTCATCACTCGGCTTAACGGAATCCCACCAATGATCCGCTTCGCCCGTGAACAAGTGCGTAGCCAAACCCACTTTATACTCCTCGGGACACATCATTGTCTTGAATATCTTATCAAGCTCCCTCATCCACTCATCTAACTTTGAAGGATTCGTAGTTCCTCTAAACTTTGAGGGCTGCAATTTGAGGAACTTGTTCAGCAGATTAATCCCTACCATAGGGTCGGCGTTACCACCTCCATCACCAGACCCAGACCCACCACTTCCTCCTGTAGCGGCCATCTAAATGAGTTGGCTACAAGTACGTTAGGAGGCTGAATGATTGCTCGAATATGGTCCACCACTAAGTTAGGCACAAATAAGTCAGTTAAGCACATATACGATCACATTAACACATAGTTTTCACATTCACAAGCACTAAATCAAGCACACACGCACATAAGTCCTATAGGTCGCAGGTTGCTTGCGCTCTGATACCACTCTGTAACGCCCCGCCCGAAGTGGACGGACGCGTCACCGCCGTGGACGCTCGGTCAGTAGCGCCCACCAGGCTCTATGACCTTATTGACCTGAATTGACCTATTCATAGGCGATACCAGCGGAAGCTCTTATCGAAATCGAACCAAAGGTCGAGATAGTCAACCTAAAACATGCATTACATACACACTTAGCCGTATCCATAATGTTATTACATATTTCTGAATCAAAATGCATTCAGAACTACATTTACTAACATAATCCATACTTTATACATACTACGAGCCCTACAGTTCCAAGTAAGTTCTTCAAAAGTGTTTCAGAGCTAGCGAGCTTTCTTAATGCTCCTGGGGTCCCTTCTCGCTTCCAAAACCTAAAAAAAAATAGTGAGGTCATGAGCTCCCCGAGCCCAGTGAATAACCCTTACCTTCCCCACTGTTACACTTTGCACATTAACCGGTTCACACATAATCACGTAGTACACATATCTCACGACATATAGACAAATATTTGTAGGCTTCAAGAATCAAGATAAACTCATACCTCCATATCTCATATATTCACAAATATCACAACTACCCACAATATACTTATGTCATGGAATAGGCAATTAGCGTAACTTAGTCGTACTTGTCCCATACCAAGTACAATTCAAGGACTCTTGTTTTCACGTAAGTCCCTGAACAAACTCTACGGTTAGTCTATTCACTAAACTAACCATGATTGTCCCATACCAATCACGTCCTTTGGGCTCATAGTCCTCACTAGAGTCCAAAAGAGAGCAGAATCTGCTAAGCAACGTAACGGCCCGCCCATAACCACAATTAGCACACATCAAAGCAATCTTTTTCACAAAAGTTCGCGTACTAGCCATAAACACATTCCAAATTCAATCACAAGCTTGAAGATATTTTGAATGAACCTTCAAATCCAAAACTAAATCCAAAATCCAAAACTAAGATCAAAATTGATTTCATAACTGATCCAAATTTCAAATCCAAACGAAACCCAATTCCATGTCACATCCGAAATCCGAGTCCAAGCCAAAATCAATTTCACAACACATCACATATTCTTAACTGAATGCAAAACTTTTAGGTTAAGGGAAAACAACTCATGACTCACACAAAGAACTATCACAAAACACAAGGGTCACAAACACATCCTGGTGGACTGGGCAATGCCCACTCAAGGTGCCAACCAGGAACCCAACGCTCTAGAGTACGTAGATGTCCTCAAAACACAAACTGTGGAGTCACATTCACATCCTGAAAAACCAGGGACCCACACAGCTCCCAAATAACACAAACTGAGAGCCAATTGGCGAACCGGGCAGCGCCCACTCAAGGTACCAGCCAACAACTGACACAGCTCCAAACACAAACACAACTACTTCTATGGCCATAGTTCTAGAACACCCTGTAATAGCCTAAAGCAAGACATGAACCTTTTTCCCCAAAACATAACTTAAGAAAATCGTATAATTCATTGTCTCCATTCAAAATACTTTCACAAGTTTCCCATGATTCATCGCACAAGCAGAATTCTTAGAAAGCTCAACAATGGCTTTTTCATATCTAATTTACGGATTAAACATGCAAATAATCCATAATTACACTAAATAAGTTACTTTAACTCAAAAATTCAGAACTCACATCATACACAACCAATCTTTACCAAACTTTGCAGGAAATTGAAAAATGACATGTAGATTCTAATATATTAATTTCATAATTTTTGTCCACACCAATCATTCCCAGAAATTCAAACAGTCAGCCAAAATAATCAAAAATCTGCGAATTAAACTCAAAAAAATTCATAACTTTTAGCATACACAACCAAAATTCACAACAATTTACCAGAGAACACCAAATACCACGAGGAATCTACAGTATTATTTTGATAATTTTTCTCCAAGCATATCCTTCAAAACAAAATTAAAACAGTAACCGAACTCAAGTACCAAAACAGGGCAGTCCCAATCAAAAATTCATAACTCCTAAAATACACATCCAAAATTCATAAAACTTTACAGCACATTTCCAGACATTATCATCATTCTACAATAAAATTTTCATGATTTTTCTCCAACCCAATATCTCACAGTAATTTAAGATATCAACCGAATTTCAGCATGATAGTGCAGGGTAGATTCGATTAAAAATGCATAACTTATAAACTACACATCTAAAATTCATGAACATTTACCAAAAGTTGTCTAATATCCTGGGTAACCTACAGTAAAAATTTCAGGTTTTTTCAAGCTGCCAGTAATTCACAGAAAATCAAACAGTAGCAGACCTGTGCAAAATCCGAAAATTCAACACTTATGTTTCAATTCTCTTGTTCATCCAATACCAATAATCAATCCAAAAATCCATCATTTAACATGTAATTGGATGAATTCACAACATACCCAACAACTCACAACCTCCTAATCAATCCAAAAAGCACAATTAAACAAGCAACTTTAGGGGTGAGTTTCTATCAATCGAAGATTATTTTCTCCTCTATCAAACCCTAAAAACATCAAATTCATACTTCAATTTTCACTTGATTTCTCAGATTCGAACCCTAGGTTTTCGAATTCTTCTTGCCCTAATCAATTTTAGGTTTAAGAAGAGTAAGAATTACTCACCTTGAATTGAAATCAAAATCAAAACTGTAATCCTCTTCTCCTTCTTCTTCTTCTTCTTCCCCTTCTTCTTCTCCTTTTTCTTCTTCTTCTTCTCTCCTCTCTGCCTCTCTCTGCGTGTGTGGTGTGTGTTGAGAAGCAGAGAATCCCCTCCCCTTTTGATAAACATCACGTGCAATAACCCCCCCTTCCCCTTTCTTTTGTTTTTGTTTTGTTTTGTTTTTTTTTGTTTTTTTGGGTCAAGCCCCCTTCTTTGACTCATCTCTCCTTTTTTTTTTTTTTTTGGGTTGTTGAAACAAAGCCTTAGTAATATACTCACTCAACAAATTATTTCCAAAACACAATCATATTAACTTAAAACACATATATATATCTAAAATAAAACAAATAATATACATAAACCTAAAACACGTATTCACATGTTAATCGAAATTAGTAACTGAAATTTTCGGGGTGTTACAGTACTCAAGATTCGGCTATAAGGTTTCAATATGAAAACTTATTTCATATTCGACTCCCCCTGAGCCTTATCTTAGACTTACTAAGGCGACTATATTTTCCATTCATATACTCCTAGCATGAATAATCAATATTGCACACCAAGTGCCAATATGATTTAGTCTCATCCTACCCGCTACTCAAGTTTCGGGGCAATTGCCTGTGTGACTAGGCCAATCAGAAGCTTGTTGACATAACAATGTGCCTTAGAGCGTACTTGTATATTTATGGACATTTGAAAAAGAAGCATCATTCTTTATTTCACAAATATTTAAAACAAGTAAAAACATGTCCATCATACATTTAGATACATCCAAAAACTAAGTCCTATGAAGACCTAAGCTCATCACTTGAGCTTTAAAAGCGTCTCTCGGAATAGGCTTAGTTGAAGGATCTACTATCATCCGACTTGCAGATACATACTTAATGGCAATTTCTTTCTCTTTTATGGCATTTCGTACAAAATGATAACGCCTCTTAATATGCTTAATCTTCCTGTGAAACTTTGGATCTCTTGCAAATTGGATAGCAGCAGTATTGTCGCTTAACATTTCTGCAGGATTATTAACCCCAGGAGTGAGATCATGATCCTGTAGAAAACTCCTTAGCCATATTGCCTCCTTAGTAGCAAGACAGCAAGCAACATACTCTGCTTTCATAGTTGAAAGTGCTATGCAGTCTTGTTTCTTACTGCACCAAGATATTGCTCCCCCGCCTAAGGTGAACATATCCTGAGGTAGACCTAGATTCCTCCAGATCACCACCCCAATCAGCATCTGTATATCCTCTTAGCTTAAGATCTCCACCTTATAGCAAAGGACTAGGTCACTTGTACCACGCAGGCAACAAAAGATCCTTTTGACGGCTTGCCAGTGTGCATGCCCTGGGTTGCTTTGGTAACGACTTACCAAACCAACCACAAAGCAAATGTCTGGCCATGTACACAACATGGCATACATTAGACTTCCTATTGCACTAGCATAAGGAACATTGTTCATCCTCTCCTTCTCTTTCTTTATCTTAGGACACTGGTCGAGACTTAAGGTTAAATCCTTTTCAACTGGAGTGTCCACGGTTTAGAGTAATGCATTCGAAAACATTTTAAGATTTTGTTAATGTATGCCTCTTGGCTTACACCAAGAAGCTTTTTAGGATGGTTCTAAGTTACCTCTACGCCTAGGACATACCTGGCCTTACCATACCCTTCATATCGAAGACGGAGGACAACCACTGCTTGGTGGTTTGGATCATCTCCATGTTGTTTCTAGCCAGTAGTATGTCATCAACATACAAAATAAGAAACATAATCCTCTTTGTAGTTTTCTTGACATACACGCAGTGACCTTCAGAAACCATGTTTAAGCCAAAAGAAATAATGGCTTCATGGAATCTGAAGTACCACGCTCTGGAAGACTGCTTAAGACTATAAATGGATCTTTTAAGACGATAAATTTTGTCCCCTTGACCTTTTGATATGAAACCAATAGGCTGATCCATGTAAATGTCTTCTTCAAGGTTTCCATTAAGGAAGGAAGTCTTTATACCCATTTGGAATAATTCTAAATCCAAATGAGCAACCAAGACTAGAAGAAGGCGAATAGAGGCAATTCTCACCTTAGGAGAAAAAGTCTCTTCATAGTCTACCCATTCTATTTGGGTAAATTCCTTCGCCACTAAACGGGCCTTAAACTTGTCGATTGATCCATCTGCCCGATGTTCTATCTTGAAAGCCCACTTGTTTTCGATTGATTTACGTCCGGGAGGAAGATCAACAAGTTCTCAAACCTTATTTCGCGCCATAAAGTCCATTTCAGCCCTCATGGCTTCCATCCACTCTTTATGGTTTGGTGAATCGATAGCCTCTTGAAAAGATGTAGGCTCTTCTATTTCTAAAGGAGTGTACAGGAATATCTTCTCTTCGATTTGAAAATATCGTCGAGGTATTCTTCCACGCTCACTCCTCGGGAACACAGGACCTGTGTTGGTTTGACCCTCTGAGGTATTCCTCCCCTTATCCCTAAGAGATATAGAATCCTCAGCTGAGAGAGAATCATTGTCATTATGCTGAACTAGTAGACTAGCCTCGTGTTCAGGTACTAGAAAAGGAGGACGAACCTCATTCTCAGGTTGATTCTCTTAGACAACCAACAACTCATCATCTCGTCTAAACAACGAAAGAGTACTATCCTCGGTGACATGGTAAGTGTTTAAATCCTCCCCCTCACCGAGGGATAGTCGATCATTTGGCGGTAACTCATACAACATCGTGTCCTATTTGATTTCACCAATCCTCGGGAAGTCATCCTCAAGGAACTCAATATTACGTGAATCCACTTCTGTCATACCACCATTAGGGTCTTAACCATACATAACATATCCCTTAGGATGTTCGGGATATCGATTGAACACCATTTTAGTGGCCCTTGGATCAAGTTTCCCATGTTTGTGAGATGGGTTATCTACATAACCGGTCGAACCTCATAGGCGTAAATGTTCTAAGGTGAGCTTTCTACCATGTGATAACTCATATGGGGTAGCGGAGATATTTTTACTAGGCACACGGTTAAGGATGTAAGCCGCCGTAAGCAGCGCATCCCCCTAAAAATTAATTGGGAGGTTGGCATGTGCCATTATTGACCTAACAATGTCAAGCAATATTCGATTCCTACGCTCTGCCAGACCGTTTTGTTGTGGAGTGCCAGGAATCATGAGTTATCTTCGTATACCCTTTTCCTCACAAAATTCTTTGAATATATGTGAGAGGTATTTACAATCATGATCAGTTCGAAGAGTTTTAACTCTGCGATCTAATTGGGTCTCAACCTCAGCTATAAAATGTTTGAACAAGTGCTTCATAGCGATGTGATAATAGGTACACGTACCCATATCTTGAATAATCATCTATGAAGGTGAGGAAACAGAAAGCCCCATGATGTGCTTGCACACTCATGGTTCCACAAATATCAGAGTGGATAAGTTCTAAAGGGCTTAACACCCTTGAAGCCTTACCAAAAGGCTTCGCAGTCGCCTTGCCAGCTAGACACGACTCACATCTAGGTAATATAACCTTAGTGAGTGGGTATAAAAGGCCTTCTTTAGCTAGTATACTCATCCTATCTTGGCCAATATGACCAAGCCTAGCATGCCATTTAATAGATTCAGAATCAGAATCAAAACTAGAGACAAAAACAGAAGGAGAATTATTATAACAATTATCCAAATCTAATACAAGGAAATCGTTCTTTAAAGTTGTGTGGCCAAATACATTGCCACCATACATAATGTTCAAACCATCTGGACAAGAACTAAAATCAAAACCTGATTTCATTAAAGAAACTAAAGACAAAAGACAAACTCGCAGGGGCATCAAAAAGGAGCAGCTTATTTCCTCCTTACAAGATGAGCTGGTATGTTCTAACACCTAGAACGTCTTCTTCACTGCTGTTACCCAGCACGACAGTTTGTGAACCCGCCGGGTACCGATGAAAATCCACAAACTCAGCTCTATCCTGAACTATATGCTTGCTTGCTCCCGTATCTACAATCCAATTAGGAAGAGAATTAGCAACTAATGCATAGGAGCATACATATAACTCAGGAGAACAAGTAGAAGAAAGTACCTTCTTCGTCTTAGGACAATCCCGAGTATAGTGACCTTTCCTTCCACAATTATAACACTTCACATGTACTATATTGATCCCTCCATTACCTTTAGCCTTCTGTTTCTTGGCAATCTCAGCCTTCGGCCTACCATTCTGAGGGGAGCGATAACCCTTTTTAGCCTATCGGCCTCGGTTATTCTTGTTGCCTTTGGGCCTATTTCCCTTGGCAACAAAAGCCACATGAGAAGTGCCTAACATTTTCAGGCGTCCTTCTTCCATTTCAATGTGGCGTTGGGCCTCAACAAAGGTCTTGATATGTTCAGAATGTGTCAAGACAGTCTTGACATGATTTCAATGCTGAGATTCCATAGGGAGAGCCTAAATCATATTTAGGACTTGCTCCTTCTCAAAAATTTCCTTCCCAGCAGCCTTGAGATCACGAATTATGCCACTTATAATTCGTAAATGCTCAGTCATGGTATGACTGGAATCCATTTGGTATTGTATCCATTTGAGCTGTAAGATATGAAGCGTTGTCTCGGATGTTTGACCAAAACGGATTTAGAGTTGGTCCCACATATCCTTAGCCGTGGGACACAGCTCAAATTCTCCAATAGGATCGTCGTGCATGAAATACAACATAGTAAATCATACCCTTCAATCTTTATTAGACCAGTCTTGGTAGGCCTATAAACTCTCTTGATACTACACAAAAGAAGTATCAATAGGCTTGCCATCTTTATCCGTGTCAGATGGCGGAAACTTGGCTACCGTCAAGTGTTCCAACTGGTCCCTCTCATTTAGAAGATACTGAATCTTCCATTTTCACATATCATAGTTAGACACATCTAACTTCTGATTTGTAGAAAGCTCATTAATTATTGTGCTATTAGCTGCCATATCTACAAGTTCATATTAAAAGATGGACATAAGGCACATGTTTTCTCAAGTAATTAAATTATTAAAGTTTCATCGTTCATGTCATATGATCGAAAATTTCACTAAACTCATAATCATCTCATATAATCATGAACTAGAAAATTTAAATAATTTAATTACAACAATATTTCCATAAAAATATTCATATGTATTACAATTAAAAATGTTAAACTAATTAACATTTATTTAAATATCACATAGATATTTAATTACAATATATGTAAAACTAATTTACATATTAAAACTCATATATATGTCCTTATATGGAACTAAATAATAATTATAAATATTTAGCATGATAACATATAAAACGAATTTATATGTTTTGAGTATGTGATAATTAACATTTAAACTTATTAATGTTGTAATTACTATTTTACGCATTTTCAAAAAAAATAACAAATCTAATTTCAAATTAGAATCTGAAATAAAATTCATTGAATCCGGTTACCGAAACCCTAATTAAACCCGAGACCCCCCCTTTAGTTTAGTCCTTACTTGATTTAAGTGGGGCCCTCTCACTTCAAAACCTCTCTTGTCCTTGAACCAACTTGCCCTCTCTCTGGTTTCTCGACTCTTCTCTGAGCCTGAAAGGCTCTCTTTCTCTCTTTTCATCTCCTCTCGGTCTCGGCCTGACTCCACTGTGATGCCATAGACCACAGCTTCTCATTCTCCTTCTCAACCGATGTTCCTTGGTTTCGGTCTCTCACTGAGACCTTGTTTCTCGGTTTCTCTGTCTCGGGTCTCAGCCCAGAACCGAGTCTATTGCCCTTTTAACTGCCACTTTTCAATGCTTTGGCAGCCATGTTTGCTTTTGACCACCGTAAAACAACCGCAAATGATGAATCCGCCATCTTTTGCTGTACTAAGTTGCCCCACAGGCTTGATCTACTAGCCTCCAGCGAAAAATTCCACCATCACCACGTAGATCAACCAACGACGAGTCGCCTGATACGGACCATGTGCCCAACGCGCCACCTAGGCGGCGGCACGTGTGTCACACACGCCGCCCTGCTGGGTTGTTTTGGTGGTGTTTTCGATCGAAGGGTGTACATCGGCGAGTTTCCAAGCGAACTGGAGGAAGAAAACAACCAACCTCGCCTTCGTCGGCGGCGCGGGTCTCACACGCGTCACCCCTCCAGCGCAGATCTGATGGGTAATCTCTTTCTACCTTTTCCCTTTTTTTTGATTTGGGACGATAAGGTGTAGGGCTGTGAAGGGATGAGGCTGGGTTTTAGTTTCTGATCTTGATAGATGAGGTTTGGGGTCACGGGTCTGGGTAGGGGGCATTGCTAAATTGATCTTTAATAGCAAAAAAAAAAAAAAAAGATGTATCATGCTTTGTAACATAGAATCCTAATGCAAATGCATAGCAATAGACTAGCATGAGTTCGAGCATGTTATAAGTAAATCACGCAGACCTTAATAATGCTTATAACTTAAATATGAGTATGTACATGTTTTCAAACGTCTTGGTTCTCTTAGAAAAAGATGCACTTGCATTTTGGCCAATTCAAACTGAGCAGTATTTCAATTCATCATTCTGATTAGCATTCTGTTTATTTATATGGTATTCCAAATCTGAAGTACATAAATGCTTAATAAAAGAGCATAAATTATGAATTAACCACAATTGGACAGAATAACAGCCATTTGTCTCATATTCAAATTCATAATCTCAATGTGAACAAGAATGCTTAATCAGAAATATAATGATCGGGGCTAGAATCAAACAGAGCTGGCTCTAATACCACTGTTAGAAAACAAGGACTTACCTTGATGCGAAAATGAGAATAACTTGATCTTTGTTTTGCTTGATATCTGCCCACGTTCAAGGCTCAAAAATGGCTACTAGAGTCACTAGATGTGTCGCACTACCAAACCAAACCCACTTAGATGGCTAGGCTAAGTGAGGAATGAAACAGAGAGATTATTTGAGAGCTAATAACTTTTATGATGTGTTACAGCTTGGATAATTCAACCCATGGATCACCCACCCTTTATAGTGGCACATAGCCACAGAATGTAATCTTGCAAATCAATGTGTCACCAAGGCTGATTAATGCATAATCAAACCTCTATTGTAATAGCCAAATCAACTCATGATTATGGTCATTAAGTTTGTGACCATTACCGGTCAACATCTATGACTTTGTCCACTTTAGATCAACTTTTAGGCCAGGAATGGAGGCGCTCTGAGTCTTTGCCGGCGGGTCTCCCTCTTTCCTTCTTGTTTGTTGTTCATGTGTTAGATTTCTTCCCCCATTTTATATATATATATATATATATATTATTAATATATATATTCGATATATATATATTATATAGATATATATAATATATATTATATATTATAATATATATAATGACAATTGTTATCCATTTTGATTCCTAAATTACTTCCAGTTCTCTAATTTTGGGAATCAATTTGGTTAATCGGTTTCAAATTGTGTAGTTCTTTATGTTTTTTGTAGTACTTTTCTCCCTAATTGTGAGATTTGTTCAGGGCTATGTCAATCTATTTTACAATTGTGTGGGAGTCCCTGTGTTTTCTTCCTTTTTATTTTTTGTGGTATTTGTTGTTTATGGAATATATTGTGTACGATCGGAATATGGCTCCTCAATGACTTTTGAAACCTGATAAGATGCAACCTTCCTTGTTAGAAGAATATCTTACCCATGAAATTTACACTAGATTAGTTGACCTGCATCAGGGAGATGATTATAATAGATTTGTGGATCTCTTCTCTATGTTGTATTATTGAAAAAAAATGGATTATGTGATAGGATGAGCATTTAGTAACTTTTAAGTAATAATTTTTGGACGTCGGAGGATATGTAATGTTTTTGACATTCAAGATCATATCTTTTAATTCGAATTTGCTTCTTAGATGTTGAATGGCTAATTAAATATTAATCAATTTATCTCTTTCTTGCTATTTAAAAAAAAAAAAAAACCTGAAGTCAACCATGCATCCAAGTAGTATAAAGCCAATAAGTGTTATCATTTTTAGGTCTAATTTTATTATGCAACATTGGACCCCTGGAAAAATTAACAAAACCTAATGATCAACTTTAGAGTAGGTGACCGTTAAAATGTAGTTATAGAGTAACACAAATTGATTCAAGTTGTTCAATACCTACTAGTTATTTGGTAATATATGTGATGTATATAATTTTTTTTTTTTAGTAATTTCTAATTTTAAATGTTTTTAGAAGTTGTGATAAAAATGCGCTGTCTAAATTTTAACTGATTACATTAAAAGTAGACCATGATTAATTAACATAAAATTAATAACAAATTTTTTTATTATTTTTCAGTATATCTTTTGGGCTGTGAATAAGTTCTCCATCATATTTTGAATAACACGGTTATAAAAGCATACTGAAAGGCATATAATTTGTTAATAATACCATTATTTTATAATCTTTACCATTAATTTTGATAAAAAAGTGATTAAAAATTGGATTTGGTATTAGATTAGGAGATTACTAAGTTTTAGTAGTTTCCTAAATACAATTAGATAGAGTTTGAAACTTTTTACCATTGCCACATATGATCCCGGCCTATATAATGCATAACTCAGTCGTGTAATCCTTTAACTTTAAAAATTACTGATAATTTTTTAATTTATCAATTATAATAGTAATTCCACTTCATTTTTGGGTATTTTAGGAAAATAAACCATAGCAAATAAGGTTTTTTCAATTAAATTTAAATACTAATTGGAACATTTTTGAAATGTTGTACTTCTATTTTTTATGCTACTAATATGCGTGGCATAATACCCTTGTGGAGAAGAAAAAGAAAATTCCATTTAATTATGTATTAACTGTGATAATCTAAATACAATTCAATTTATTTTAAAGTGAACATTTATACTTTTACCAAATTATTTAGGTTTAGCACAGATGAGGGGTAAGCAAACCTCTCAAATTTTTTTATTTAGGTATGGATTTTCCTAGGTACTTTCATATATATACACACACACATATATATACATATATACAGACCTGTCAAAAATTGACCTGACCCGAAAACCCAGCCCGAGCCACCCGAAAGTTTCGGGTTTTAAACACGATTTTCTTGACCCGAACCTGAAATAAAGCGAACCTGAAAAACTCGCTAATTTTTGGGTCAAACCCGATCCGAACCCGAACCTGCCCGCTCAACCCGAATATTATATCCTTATTTTTTATTTTTCTTTAATTTTTCCTTTTAACAATGGTAGTTTTTTATTATAATGAATCGTTTAGAGAGACGTTTTGTAACTATCACATCTCTTCGCAAATTAGACGATAGTACCATTCTTTTCAAAATTCATTTTCATAAAATAACATCATATACAACTTATAAATGAAACAATTTTTGAAATGGGCATGAAATATCTAGTGTTAAGAAAACCAATTCAGAATAATACAAGTATTAAAAATGTGCAAGTCATACCATTACATTCCTAGTGAATTGAATATGTCTAATTGCATTTTAAATAATATTACTATATAATAATCTAAAATTTTGATATTATAGTCAACAAATAATTGTAATATTTTGTGCGTCTATAATATTCTTTCATTTAGTTTCCTTTTAACTGGCCTCGAACTTGATGTCAGTATTCAATAATGGACTAATTTTTGTTCATGTTAGGATCGATCCACTAATAAAGCATACATGATTAGGTAATGATAGGTTAATTAATAAAATATCGAATCATTAAATGGGTTAGTGACGGATCGAACCGCTTCAACCTATTATCATGCTTTAGATGGTGCGGCCCATGAATGGCCCGATCTATTATTAATATTTAATACACGGACAAACCCACTCAAACGTGACTTAGTGTCTACCAGTACATGGCATTCATATATCATATTGAAAACTTTAAATATTTTTTATATTCTTTTAAGAAATTATAATTAGAATGTTTGTTCATTAAACATAGACAATTTTAAGTACTAACTATGCCAAAATTTTAAATTTTACAAAAAGAGAAATAACTCGCTAAAAAGATGCATCAAACCCGTTGGATTGACCCAAAACCCGTAACACTGAAACACACCAACCCGAATTTTACATGCACTCACAATACACCAAACCTGTATTTTACCCGAACTCGAATACATCCGACTCATAATTAACCCGCCCACCCGAACTGACATGTCCATATATATATATATATATATATATATATATATATATATATATAT
>JAKOGI010003834.1:7500-12500 GCA_029747015.1 Carnegiea gigantea
CTGGCCGCAGGCTGTGAACGCTGGCCGCAGCCCTGTAAACGCTGGCCGCTTGTCCTGAACGCTGGCCGCAGCCTGTGAACGCTGGCCGCATCTTGTGAACGCTGGCCGCAGCCTGTGAACGCTGGCCGCTTGTCCTGAACGCTGGCCGCAGCCTGTGAACGCTGGCCGCAGGCTGTGAACGCTGGCCGCTTGTCCTGAACGCTGGCCGCTTGTCCTAAACGCTGGCCGCAGCCTGTGAACGCTGGCCGCTTGTCCTGAACGCTGGCCGCAGCCTGTGAACGCTGGCCGCTTGTCCCGAACGCTGGCCGCAGCCTGTGAACGCTGGCCGCTTGTCCTGAACGCTGGCCGCAGCCTGTGAACGCTGCCGCAGGCTGTGAACGCTGGCCGCTTGTCCTGAACGCTGGCCGCAGGCTGTGAACGCTGGCCTCTTGTCCTGAACGCTGGCCGCAGCCTGTGAACGCTGGCCGCTTGTCCTGAACGCTGGCCGCAGGCTGTGAACGCTGGCCGCAGCCTGTGAACGCTGGCCGCTTGTCCTGAACGCTGGCCGCAGCTGTGAACGCTGGCCGCTTGTCCTGAACGCTGGCCGCAGCCTGTGAACGCTGGCCGCTTGTCCTGAACGCTGGCCGCAGCCTGTGAACGCTGGCCGCAGGTCCTGAACGCTGGCCGCAGCCTGTGAATGCTGGCCGCAGGCTGTGAACGCTGGCCGCAGCCCTGTGAACGCTGGCCGCTTGTCCTGAACGCTGGCCGCAGCCTGTGAACGCTGGCCGCAGGCTGTGAACGCTGCCCGCTTGTCCTGAACGCTGGCCGCAGCCTGTGAACGCTGGCCGCTTGTCCTGAACGCTGGCCGCAGCCTGTGAACGCTGGCCGCAGGCTGTGAACGCTGGCCGCTGGGCCTGAACGCTGGCCGCAGCCTGTGAACGCTGGCCGCTTGTCCTGAACGCTGGCCGCAGCCTGTGAACGCTGGCCGCTTGTCCTGAACGCTGGCCGCAGGCCTGTGAACGCTGGCCGCTGCTCCTGAACGCTGGCCGCTTCCTGTGAACGCTGGCCGCAGGCCTGTGAACGCTGGCCGCTTGTCCTGAACGCTGGCCGCAGGCTGTGACCGCTGGCCGCTTGTCCTGAACGCTGGCCGCAGCCTGTGAACGCTGGCCGCTGTCCTGTGAACGCTGGCCGCTGGCCTGTGAACGCTGGCCGCAGGCCGTGACTTGTCCCAGCTGAGTATGAAAAATCGGCACGGTTGATGTCCACTCCGGGCACGGCCACCAAACCTCCTGAAGCTCTCTAGGGGGATGGTCCGGGCGGAGTATGAAAACTAGGCACGGTTGATGTCCACTCCGGGCACGGCCACCAAACCTCCTGAAGCTCTCTAGGGGGATGGCCCGGGCGGAGTATGAAAAATCGGCACGGTTGATGTCCACTCGGGGCACGGCCACGAAAGCTCGTTGTGCTCTTTAGGGGGAAGGTGATTGAGCTAGTGCCCCGCCCCGTCCGCGACCCGAGCAGGATGAACGATGGTGAGTGACACCCCGCCCCCGGCCCGTGACCCCCCCGCGCGCATTATAATCTTTGACAGGGCGCAGGGCGCAGGGACGCAGGGGCGCGGGGGCGGACTTGACGGACTTGAGCGGACCTTGGGCGGACTTGGCGAAGGAAGGGTCGAGAGCTAGGCCCCGTGGCGTGCCGCGTGCCCCCATATTGGTGCCCCAAGTCCCGAACGTCGATGCCAAGGCATGCCCCCGAGTCCCGGGAGCGGCCCCGTGCACGGCCGAGGCCTGCCCCCGCGTCCCGCACATCGGCCCCGGGGCATGCCCCCGTGCATCGCCTCTAGAACGCCCCCGAAGCAAGGCCAAGGCATGCCCCCCGAGTCCCGCCCGTCGCCCCGTGGCAAGGCCAAGGCATGCCCCCGAGTCCCGCACATCGCCCCGGGCCGTGCCCCCGGGTCCCGAGGAACGCCCCCAAACGGCCCCGGTGCATGCCCAAGGCGTGCCCCCGCGTCCCGAGGATCGGCCCCGGTCCATGCCCAAGGCGTGCCCCCCGTGTCCCGAGGAAGGCCCCCGGAACGGCCCCGGTGCATGGCCACGGCATGCCCCCGGGTCCCGCACCTCGCCCCGGGGCGTGCCCCCGAGTCCCGCGGAACGCCCCGGTGCATGCCCAAGGCATGGCCCCGAGTCCCGCACGTCGCCCCGGAACGGCCCCGGGGCGCTGCCAAGGCATGGCCCCGAGTCCCGGGGAACGCCCTCAGAACGGCCCCGGTGCATGGCCCCGCGTCCCGCACATCGCCCCGAAACGGCCCCGGTGCATGCCCAAGGCATGCCCTGAGTCCCGAGGAAGGCCCCCACAACGGCCCCGGTGCATGGCCGAGGCATGCCCCCGGGTCCCGAGGACCGGCCCCGGGGGGCCCCGGGGCATGCGCCCGGGTCCCGAGGGTCGGCCCCGGGGCATGCCCCCGAGAGCGTCCACGCACGCTGCCGGACGCCCACGGCAGCATCCATGCATGCCGGGCAGCGTCCGGGCATGCCGGGCAGCGTCCGGGCATGCTGTCGCTGGGTGCCGGGGGCTGCCGGGGGGTGCTGGATGCTGGCCGCAGGCTGTGAACGCTGGCCGCAGACCTGTGAACGCTGGCCGCTTGTCCTGGACGCTGGCCGCAGCCTGTGAACGCTGGCCGCTTGTCCTGGACGCTGGCCGCGGGCTGGGAACGCTGGCCGCAGGCTGTGAACGCTGGCCGCAGCCCTGTGAACGCTGGCCGCAGCCCTGTGAGCGCTGGCCGCTTGTCCTGGACGCTGGCCGCAGGCTGTGAACGCTGGCCGCAGCCTGTGAACGCTGGCCGCAGGCTGTGAACGCTGGCCGCAGCCCTGTGAACGCTGGCCGCTTGGCCTGGACGCTGGCCGCAGCCCTGTGAACGCTGGCCGCAGCTCCTGAACGCTGGCCGCAGCCTGTGAACGCTGGCCGCTGGTCCTGGACGCTGGGCGCAGCCCCTGGACGCTGGGCGCAGCCCCTGGACGCTGGGCGCAGCCCCTGGACGCTGGCCGCAGGGCCCTGAACGCTGGCCGCAGCCCCGCGAACGCCCGAAAGCCGTCCCGTGAAAAAATCCCCGTATTTTTGTCGTGCGTTTTTCCCCAAATTTTGTCCACCCCTTCCCCACGATTTTTAGAGGATTTACAAGCTTTGTCCCGCATTTTTCTGATTTTTCTCCGATTTTTAGGATTTTTTTTCGTTTTCGACTTTAAAAAATCATAAAAATAGCTCGGGTGTCCGAAAAATTCCGAAAAAATATTTTTTAGTAATTTCACATCATGATCTTTCCAATGGTACCATTGGTTGCTGCTGAAACATTCTAAAACTTCAAAAAACCCCAGTATGATTTTTCGTCACAGTTGATGTCTACTGGGGGCAGAGCCAGTAGAGTTATAAGAGCTCTTTATAGGGGAGGTGCTTGGCAAGCAGCTGGGGCATCAGCAGGGTCAGCGGCAGCCATCGCCCATGCATGGCATGGCATGGCATGATGTCAAAGGCCTTGTTGCCATGGCTTCCTTGCACCGAACCTTGGCGGGCGGATGATGGACCACCCCGGGGGTCGGGTTTTGCCTCGGGAAGCGTGACTAGCATGAAAATTGTTGGATATCGATCGATGGAGTGCGGGAATCGTTGCTATGCTAGTTCCTACCTTCCGAGGCGCCGGTGGTGCTCCTGACGCCCGTCTTCGGTGGCATTCCCTAGGCTTCAAGGATGCCATCACGGGTGGGGGCCTTGCCCCCCCTCACCCGAGAACGGTGATCACCCCCACGTGGGGAGGGGTGATTGTCGGTGAATTCCCGCGGCCCACCGTCCCTTCTTTCTTGACCCGGCCCCCTTGCTCCCTGACATCATTTCTGTTGCTCGACATGCCCCGTCCTGGGGGCGGACGGCGGACGCACTGGCTTGTGGGATTTAAGCGGGGGCGTGCTGCCTTCCACGTGCGGGCTGACCGTCGCAAGCGCGGTGACAGGAGAGGCGACGCGGGATGGGCTGGACGCACCGGTTGTGAGAAGCCTGTGATCGGTGAGTGAGGGCCTAGACGCTTGAGCTTGTAAGCCCCTCGCGCCCGTGAGGGACTGCCACGAACGGGGTGGAAGGCTTGTCTTGAGGAGCCGATCCGTGCGACGACGGCGGGGTTGATCGCTCCGGTGGTGGAAGCCGACGATCGGGGAGTGAGGGCCTAGACGCTTGAGCTTGTAAGCCCTCGCGCCCGTGAGGCCGAAGTACTACGAACGGAGTGGGACCCCCCGCGCACCCCCTTCCCGACCAGGCAGCCCATTCAACCGGCAGCCCACCGACCCCCCATCGCAGGCCCACCTAGACGGGTGGGGCGGGGAGTGCCTTTCGCATCGGGATTTTGCCGGTGGGGATGCCGTTGCGCCCCTCGTCCCTTGTTTCTTGACATGGCCCCTTGCTCCTTGACATTGCCTTTCTGTTGCTTGACGACCCACCTCCCCCCGTCCCAGGGCGGACGGCGGACGCACTGGCTGTGGGATTTGCGCGGAGGCGTGTTGCCTTCCACGTGCGGGCTGACTGTCGCAAGCGCGATGACAGGAGAGGCGACGCGGGATGGGCTGGACGCCCCGGTTGTGAGAAGCCTGTGATCGGTGAGTGAGGGCCTAGACGCTTGAGCTTGTAAGCCCCTCGCGCCCGTGAGGCCCTGCCACGAACGGGGGGGAAGGCTTGTCTTGAGGAGCCGATCCGTGCGACGACGGCGGGGTTGATTGCTCCGGTGGTGGAAGCCGACGATCGGTGAGTGAGGGCCTAGACGCTTGAGCTTGTAAGCCCCTCGGGCCCGTGAGGCCGAAGTACACGAACGGAGTGGGAGGCCCTTCCCGAGGAGCACTTCCGAGGGCGCGACATGAGGCCTGCGCGGGGCGGGGAGTGCCCTTTGCATCGGGATTATGCCGGTGGGAATGCCGTTGTGCCGCGGGGTGGGGGGTCACCTCCCCTCCTCAAACTCCAACCCGATTTCCTTCGAGATCCCC
>JAKOGI010003834.1:22500-25000 GCA_029747015.1 Carnegiea gigantea
AATAGGCACGGTTGATGTCCACTCCGGGCACGGCCACCAAACCTCCTGAAGCTCTCTAGGGGGATGGCCCGGGCGGAGTATGAAAAATCGGCACGGTTGATGTCCACTCCGGGCACGGCCACGAAAGCTCGTTGTGCTCTTTAGGGGGAAGGTGATTGAGCTAGTGCCCCGCCCCGTCCGCGACCCGAGCAGGATGAACGATGGTGAGTGACACCCCGCCCCCGGCCCCGTGACCCCCCCGCGCGCATTATAATCTTTGACAGGGCGCAGGGCGCAGGGACGCAGGGGCGCGGGGGCGGACTTGACGGACTTGAGCGGACCTTGGGCGGACTGGGCGAAGGAAGGGTCGAGAGCTAGGCCCCGTGGCGTGCCGCGTGCCCCCATATTGGTGCCCCAAGTCCCGAACGTCGATGCCAAGGCATGCCCCCGAGTCCCGGGGAGCGGCCCCGTGCACGGCCGAGGCCTGCCCCGCGTCCCGCACATCGGCCCCGGGGCATGCCCCCGTGCATCGCCTCTAGAACGCCCCCGAAGCAAGGCCAAGGCATGCCCCCCGAGTCCCGCCCATCGCCCCGTGGCAAGGCCAAGGCATGCCCCCGAGTCCCGCACATCGCCCCGGGCCGTGCCCCCGGGTCCCGAGGAACGCCCCCAAACGGCCCCGGTGCATGCCCAAGGCGTGCCCCCGCGTCCCGAGGATCGGCCCCGGTCCATGCCCAAGGCGTGCCCCCCGGGTCCCGAGGAAGGCCCCCGGAACGGCCCCGGTGCATGGCCACGGCATGCCCCCGAGTCCCGCACCTCGCCCCGGGGCGTGCCCCCGAGTCCCGAGGAACGCCCCGGTGCATGCCCAAGGCATGGCCCCGAGTCCCGCACGTCGCCCCGGAACGGCCCCGGGGCGCGGCCAAGGCATGGCCCCGAGTCCCGGGGAACGCCCTCAGAACGGCCCCGGTGCATGGCCCCGCGTCCCGCACATCGCCCCGAAACGGCCCCGGTGCATGCCCAAGGCATGCCCCTGAGTCCCGAGGAAGGCCCCCACAACGGCCCCGGTGCATGGCCGAGGCATGCCCCCGGGTCCCGAGGACCGGCCCCGGGGGGCCCCGGGGCATGCCCCCGGGTCCCGAGGGTCGGCCCCGGGGGGCCCCGGGGCATGCCCCCGGGTCCCGAGGGTCGGCCCCGGGGCATGCCCCCGAGAGCGTCCACGCACGCTGCCGGACGCCCACGGCAGCATCCATGCATGCCGGGCAGCGTCCGGGCATGCTGTCGCTGGGTGCCGGGGGCTGCCGGGGGGTGCTGGATGCTGGCCGCAGGCTGTGAACGCTGGCCGCAGCCCTGTGAACGCTGGCCGCTTGTCCTGGACGCGGGCCGCAGCCTGTGAACGCTGGCCGCTTGTCCTGGACGCTGGCCGCAGGCTGGGAACGCTGGCCGCAGGCTGTGAACGCTGGCCGCAGCCCTGTGAACGCTGGCCGCTTGTCCTGGACGATGGCCGCAGGCTGTGAACGCTGGCCGCAGCCCTGTGAACGCTGGCCGCTTGTCCTGGACGCTGGCCGCAGGCGGTGAACGCTGGCCGCAGCCCTGTGAACGCTGGCCGCTTGTCCTGGACGCTGGCCGCAGCCCTGTGAACGCTGGACGCAGCTCCTGAACGCTGGCCGCAGCCTGTGAACGCTGGCCGCTTGTCCTGGACGCTGGGCGCAGCCCCTGGACGCTGGGCGCAGCCCCTGGACGCTGGGCGCAGCCCCTGGACGCTGGCCGCAGCCCCGCGAACGCCCGAAAGCCGTCCCGAGAAAAAATCCCCGTATTTTTGTCGTGCGTTTTTCCCCAAATTTTGTCCACCCCTTCCCCACGATTTTTAGAGGATTTACAAGCTTTGTCACGCATTTTTCTGATTTTTCTCCGATTTTTAGGATTTTTTTTCGTTTTCGACTTTAAAAAATCATAAAAAATAGCTCGGGTGTCCGAAAAATTCCGAAAAAATATTTTTTAGTAATTTCACATCATGATCTTTTCAATGGTACCATTGGTTGCTGCTGAAACATTCTAAATCTTCAAAAAACCCCAGTATGATTTTTCGTCACAGTTGATGTCTACTGGGGGCAGAGCCAGTAGAGTTATAAGAGCTCTTTATAGGGGAGTTGCTTGGCAAGCAGCTGGGGCAGCAGCAGGGTCAGCGGCAGCCATCGCCCATGCATGGCATGGCATGGCATGATGTCAAAGGCCTTGTTGCCATGGCTTCCTTGCACCGAACCTTGGCGGGCGGATGAGGGACCACCCGGGGGTCGGGTTTTGCCTCGGGAAGCGTGACTAGCATGAAAATTGTTGGATATCGATCGATGGAGTGCGGGAATCGGTGCTATGCTAGTTCCTACCTTCCGAGGCACCGGTGGGGCTCCTGACGCCCGTCTTCGGTGGCATTCCCTAGGCTTCTAGGATGCCATCACGGGTGGGGGCCTTGCCCCCCCTCACCCGAGAACGGTGATCACCCCCACGGGGGCAGGGGTGATTGTCGGTG
>JAKOGI010003834.1:35000-40431 GCA_029747015.1 Carnegiea gigantea
GGAAGCTTGTCCTGAACGCTGGCCGCAGCCTGTGAACGCTGGCCGCTTGTCCTGAACGCCGGCCGCAGCCTGTGAACGCTGGCCGCTTGTCCTGAACGCTGGCCGCAGCCTGTGAACGTTGGCCGCAGGCTGTGAACGCTGGCCGCTTGTCCTGAACGCTGGCCGCAGCCTGTGAACGCTGGCCGCTTGTCCTGAACGCTGGCCGCAGCCTGTGAACGCTGGCCGCTTGTCCTGGACGCTGGCCGCAGGCTGGGAACGCTGGCCGCAGGCTGGGAACGCTGGCCGCAGCCCTGTGAACGCTGGCCGCAGCCCTGTGAACGCTGGCCGCTTGTCCTGGACGCTGGCCGCAGGCTGTGAACGCTGGCCGCAGCTTGTGAACGCTGGCCGCAGGCTGTGAACGCTGGCCGCAGCCCTGTGAACGCTGGCCGCTTGTCCTGAACGCTGGCCGCAGCCTGTGAACGCTGGCCGCAGGCTGTGAACGCTGGCCGCTTGTACTGAACGCTGGCCGCAGCCTGTGAACGCTGGCCGCTTGTCCTGAACGCTGGCCGCTTGTCCTGAACGCTGGCAGCAGCCTGTGAACGCTGGCCGCAGGCTGTGAACGCTGGCCGCTTGTCCTGAACGCTGGCCGCTTGTCCTGAACGCTGGCCGCAGCCTGTGAACGCTGGCCGCTTGTCCCGAACGCTGGCCGCAGCCTGTGAACGCTGGCCGCTTGTCCTGAACGCTGGCCGCAGCCTGTGAACGCTGGCCGCTGACCTGTGAACGCTGGCCGCTGGCCTGTGAACGCTGGCCGCAGGCCGTGACCTGTCCCAGCTGAGTATGAAAAATCGGCACGGTTGATGTCCACTCCGGGCACGGCCACCAAACCTCCTGACGCTCTCTAGGGGGATGGTCCGGGCGGAGTATGAAAAATAGGCACGGTTGATGTCCACTCCGGGCACGGCCACCAAACCTCCTGAAGCTCTCCAGGGGGATGGCCCGGGCGGAGTATGAAAAATCGGCACGGTTGATGTCCACTCCGGGCACGGCCACGAAAGCTCGTTGTGCTCTTTAGGGGGAAGGTGATTGAGCTAGCGCCCCGTCCCGTCCGCGACCCGAGCAGGATGAACGACGGTGAGTGACACCCCGCCCCCGGCCCCGTGACCCCCCCGCGCGCATTATAATCTTTGACAGGGCGAAGGGCGCAGGGACGCAGGGGCGCGGGGGCGGACTTGACGGACTTGAGCGGACCTTGGGCGGACTGGGCGAAGGAAGGGTCGAGAGCTAGGCCCCGTGGCGTGCCGCGTGCCCCCATCTTGGTGCCCCAAGTCCCGAACGTCGATGCCAAGGCATGCCCCCGAGTCCCGGGGAGCGGCCCCGTGCACGGCCGAGGCCTGCCCCCGCGTCCCGCACATCGGCCCCGCGGCATGCCCCCGTGCATCGCCTCTAGAACGCCCCCGAAGCAAGGCCAAGGCATGCCCCCCGAGTCCCGCCCATCGCCCCGTGGCAAGGCCAAGGCATGCCCCCGAGTCCCGCACATCGCCCCGGGCCGTGCCCCCGGGTCCAGAGGAACGCCCCCAAACGGCCCCGGTGCATGCCCAAGGCGTGCCCCCGCGTCCCGAGGATCGGCCCCGGTCCATGCCCAAGGCGTGCCCCCCGGGTCCCGAGGAAGGCCCCCGGAACGGGCCCGGTGCATGGCCACGGCATGCCCCCGAGTCCCGCACCTCGCCCCGGGGCGTGCCCCCGAGTCCCGGGGAACGCCCCGGTGCATGCCCAAGGCATGGCCCCGAGTCCCGCACGTCGCCCCGGAACGGCCGCGGGGCGCGGCCAAGGCATGGCCCCGAGTCCCGGGGAACGCCCTCAGAACGGCCCCGGTGCATGGCCCCGCGTCCCGCACATCGCCCCGAAACGGCCCCGGTGCATGCCCAAAGCATGCCCCTGAGTCCCGAGGAAGGCCCCCACAACGGCCCCGGTGCATGGCCGAGGCATGCCCCGGGGTCCCGAGGACCGGCCCCGGGGGGCCCCGGGGCATGCCCCCGGGTCCCGAGGGTCGGCCCCGGGGCATGCCCACGAGAGCGTCCACGCACGCTGCCGGACGCCCACGGCAGCATCCATGCATGCCGGGCAGCGTCCGGGCATGCTGTCGCTGGGTGCCGGGGGCTGCCGGGGGGTGCTGGATGCTGGCCGCAGGCAGTGAACGCTGGCCGCAGCCCTGTGAACGCTGGCCGCTTGTCCTGAACGCTGGCCGCAGCCTGTGAACGCTGGCCGCAGGCGGTGAACGCTGGCCGCTTGTCCTGAACGCTGGCCGCTTGTCCTGAACGCTGGCCGCAGGCTGTGAACGCTGGCCGCAGGCTGTGAACGCTGGCCGCAGCCCTTTGAACGCTGGCCGCTTGTCCTGGACGCTGGCCGCAGGCTGTGAACGCTGGCCGCAGCCCTGTGAACGCTGGCCGCTTGTCCTGGACACTGGCCGCAGGCTGTGAACGCTGGCCGCAGCCCTGTGAACGCTGGCCGCTTGTCCTGGACGCTGGCCGCAGGCTGTGAACGCTGGCCGCAGCCCTGTGAACGCTGGCCGCTTGTCCGGGACGCTGGCCGCAGCCCTGTGAACGCTGGCCGCAGCTCCTGAACGCTGGCCGCAGCCTGTGAACGCTGGCCGCTTGTCCTGGACGCTGGGCGCAGCCCCTGGACGATGGGCGCAGCCCCTGGACGCTGGCCGCAGGGCCCTGAACGCTGGCCGCAGCCCCGCGAACGCCCGAAAGCCGTCCCGAGGAAAAATCCCCGTATTTTTGTCGTGCGTTTTTCCCCAAATTTTTTCCACCCCTTCCCCACGATTTTTAGAGGATTTACAAGCTTTGTCCCGCATTTTTCTGATTTTTCTCCGATTTTTAGGATTTTTTTTTCGTTTTCGACTTTAAAAAATCATAAAAAATAGCTCGGGTGTCCGAAAAATTCCGAAAAAAAATTTTTTAGTAATTTCACATCATGATCTTTCCAATGGTACCATTGGTTGCTGCTGAAACATTCTAAATCTTCAAAAAACCCAGTATGATTTTTCGTCACAGTTGATGTCTACTGGGGGCAGAGCCAGTAGAGTTATAAGAGCTCTTTATAGGGGAGGTGCTTGGCAAGCAGCTGGGGCAGCAGAAGGGTCAGCGGCAGCCATCGCCCATGCATGGCATGGCATGGCATGATGTCAAAGGCCTTGTTGCCATGGCTTCCTTGCACCGAACCTTGGCGGGCGGATGAGGGACCACCCCGCGGGTCGGGTTTTGCCTCGGGAAGCGTGACTAGCATGAAAATTGTTGGATATCGATCGATGGAGTGCGGGAATCGTTGCTATGCTAGTTCCTACCTTCCGAGGCACCGGGGGGGCTCCTGACGCCCGTCTTCGGTGGCATTCCCTAGGCTTCTAGGATGCCATCACGGGTGGGGGCCTTGCCCCCCCTCACCCGAGAACGGTGATCACCCCCACGTGGGCAGGGGTGACTGTCGGTGAATTCCCGCGGCCCACCGTCCCTTCTTTCTTGACCCGGCCCCCTTGCTCCCTGACATCATTTCTGTTGCTCGACATGCCCCGTCCTGGGGGCGGACGGCGGACGCAATGGCTTGTGGGATTTAAGCGGGGGCGTGTTGCCTTCCACGTGCGGGCTGACCGTCGCAAGCGCGGTGACAGGAGAGGCGACGCGGGATGGGCTGGACGCCCGGTTGTGAGAAGCCTGTGATCGGTGAGTGAGGGCCTAGACGCTTGAGCTTGTAAGCCCCTCGCGCCCGTGAGGCACTGCCACGAACGGGGTGGAAGGCTTGTCTTGAGGAGCCGATCCGGGCGACGACGGCGGGGTTGATCGCTCCGGTGGGGGAAGCCGACGATCGGTGAGTGAGGCCCTAGACGCTTGAGCTTGTAAGCCCCTCGCGCCCGTGAGGCCGAAGTACACGAACGGAGTGGGAGGCCCTCCCCGAGGAGCACTTCCAAGGGCGCGACCTGAGGCCTGCGCGGGGCGGGGAGTGCCCTTCGCATCGGGACTTTGCCGGTGGGGATGCCGTTGCGCCCCTCGTCCCTTGTTTCTTGACATGGCCCCTTGCTCCTTGACATTGCCTTTCTGTTGCTTGACGACCCACCTCCCCCCGTCCCGGGGCGGACGGCGGACGCACTGGCTGTGGGATTTGCGCGGAGGCGTGTTGACTTCCACGTGCGGGCTGACTGTCGCAAGCGCGGTGACAGGAGAGGCGACGCGGGATGGGCTGGACGCCCCGGTTGTGAGAAGCCTGTGATCGGTGAGTGAGGGCCTAGCCGCTTGAGCTTGTAAGCCCCTCGCGCCCGTGAGGCACTGCCACGAACGGGGTGGAAGGCTTGTCGTGAGGAGCCGATCCGTGCGACGACGGCGGGGTTGATCGCTCCGGTGGTGGAAGCCGACGATCGGTGAGTGAGGGCCTAGACGCTCGAGCTTGTAAGCCCCTCGCGCCCGTGAGGCCGAAGTACACGAACGGAGTGGGAGGCCCTTCCCGAGGAGCACTTCCTAGGGCGCGACATGAGGCCTGCGCGGGGCGGGGAGTGCCCTTTGCATCGGGATTTTGCCGGTGGGAATGCCGTTGTGCCGCGGGGTGGGGGGTCACCTCCCCTCCTCAAAATCCAACCCGATTTCCTTCGAGATCCCCCCGAAAACCCCTTGTTCACACCACATTCCTTCCCCTCCCGAAAACCCCTTGTCCCCCCCAGCTTACTTCCCCCTCTCGCCCCACTCCACTTGAAAGCACCCTGACAACCCTCCCCTCGTCCCGAGGCGGACGTGCTGGCTGTGGGATTTACGCGGAGGCGTGTTGCCTACCACGTGCGGGCTGACTGTCGCAAGCGAGGTGACAGGTGAGGCGATGCGGGATGGGCCGGAAGCCCCGGTAGTGGAAGCCGACGATCGGTGAGTGAGGGCCTAGACGCTTGCGCTTGTAAGCCCCTCGCGCCCGTGAGGCCGAAGTACACGAACGGGGTCGAAGGCTTGTCTCGAGGAGCAGATCCGTGTGACGACGGCGGGGGTCTGAATCGCCTCCTTGGTCAGTGGAAGCCAGTATGATCGGTGAGTGATGGGCCTAGACGCTTGAGCTTGTGAAGCCCCTCGCGCACGTGAGGCGACGTACCACGACAAGGAAGTGTGAGCCCTTCCGAGGAGCACTTCCGAGGGCGCGACATGAGGCCTGCGCGGGGCGGGGAATGCCCTTTGCGTCGGGATTTTGCCGGTGGTCGTGCCGAGGGGGTGACATTTCCTCCTCAAAATCCAACCCGATTTCCTTCGAGATCCGCCCGAAAACCCCGTGTTCACACCCACTTGAAAGCAGCCTGACAGCCCTCCACTCCAGAGCACCCTGACAACCCATACCCCCATTTGCCGCCCCCTCCTTCCTCAAGTCCCTCGGTGCGAATATGTCGGTTGGCTACGGTTACCCTTCGCGTCCAGCGGTGCTCGTCGGG
>JAKOGI010003835.1:0-32500 GCA_029747015.1 Carnegiea gigantea
ATATATATATATATATATATATATATATATATATATAAAATTTTTGGGAGAGAGATGAGGGGCTAGACTCCTAAACTACCGCCAAGCACATATAAAACAAGACATAATACAAGAAACATTAGCCCATAAGATAGGTCTACCTAAATGTGTAGGATCTGTAGACATATTTAAAGAGGGAGATCATTGAGGCTGATTTTTCCAATATAATTAAGAATCTTATTAGCTTTTCAATAATAATGGTGTAGTTAGACCTTGCATTCTACTCGTATCACTATTTATCTACTGAGAAATTAGTTAACACTCATAATTAGAAGGTTATTTATCTCTTTGTCAGTTACCGTAAAATAATTATTAATCTAAATACACAGGTATTGTATATTGTATCTTTTTTAATCCTTTAAAACCCCTATTTCTTTCCAATTCTTAAAAAAACACACCATGTAGCTAAGTGCCCAAGATATATAGATCCAAATTGATAGTATAATTACAATTGTCTATGGAACCACTGGTAGTCAAGTTCATTTGAGGCCCTGTTTGGTGAGGGAAACTGGAATGGAATGGAATCAGGACTTGAATCCTGGGGGGTTGGGTATGGAACTTGAATCCTGAACCCAGTTGTTTGGTGAAAACTGAAATGGAATCAGGTTCCAGTCCTTGCTGTTTGGTGAGCAGTTTTGGAATGGAATCAACTCTGTTTTTATTTTAGAAATATTATATGCAAATGTGAAAATTATTTAACTTTTCTTATTCTGTTCTGTTAAAAATGAAGTTCTAAGGAAGTTCTAAGAAACATTTTATGTAATTTTTTAAAAATAATTATTTTGTACTTTTTTCCACTTTTTTTCTTCATCAACATGTACATAAACTTGAAAAAAAGCACAATCTAATAAACCCATAAACATTGCACATCAACGAAGAACATAATTAACATTGACAACAAATATTACAAAGTTTCATGTTCACCTTCTACTACTCACATAAAAAAATGACATCAAGCTATTTAAAAAAAACATAGAAAAAAATGCACAAACTAGGTTTATGTTCACCTTGCACTTACAATCATCACAAAATTACAAAGTAACATCCAAATGTGCCATCTAGTAACAACGTAAACATAATCTAAAGTAGAAAATTCAGGTTAACTCTAGTTAAATGGAGGCAAGTCTGGATGAATAAGATTAAGGATGAAATCTTTCTTCCACTCATCATCTGGACATTCATAGAAGATGGTCAAGCCACTCTCATCGGAAACCAACTTCTTCGCTGCCATCATTGCTTCAACTCTAGTGAGCCCGGGAATTTTCATCACTTCATTGAACAAACCTTTCTTTTTTTCATCTAGCTCCTTTTGTTTTTGATCAAGATGTAATTCACGAGCCATGATAACTTGCTCATGTTGTTGAGTAGTAGTGAAAGCACTTGCAATTGTTTCAAGATGAGAATTCATACCACTCATAAAACCAGATATGTTAGAAGACACATTAGTGAAAGTAGAAGTTAGGTCTATAACCTCTGACATTCTCTTTTTGCCCTTGCCCATTGAAGTTTTCTCCCTTCTTGCTCTTTTTGAAAGTTGTGGAGATGGTTGAGCTGAATGAACTGACTCATCTTCCTCCTCCTCTTCATCTTCTCCATCCTTGTCAAGATCAATGGTCTCATTATCATTATGCAAGTTATCCACAGCTTCAACATAATCCTCATAACTAGCTCCAGTAGCTCTATCAGCACCAAAAATTTTCCCTAACTCATCAAGAAAGGGAAAAGGGACACCCCAAAGTCCTTTTGCATGTTTGTGATTCTGCAATATTAAACAACATTTTAAAAATAACAACATATTAAAGATAACAATAAACGCAAAGTTGAAAATTATTAGGAAGTATACCTTACAAAAATCATCATAACATTGTCTTTCACACTTGATCATTTTGGTAGTGTCATCCCAAGTGAATCCAGATGTGCGAAACATCTCCATCAACACATTGTACTTGTCTCTAAACCATTTGGTCTTTGAATCAATATGAGGGTACGCTTTTAAACCACTTCCTGGACACTTTGCAGTCATCATTTTCTCCAACTTTACCAAATACCCACCTTTGAAGTTCCCCTCCGTCTTCCATTGAGGATCAGCGCTCAACTCTAATAATCCATGGACAAGAGCCCACTCTTCTTCCTTAGTCCAAAATCGCTTGTTTCTCCCTTTTCCAATTTGAGAACTTTGACTTACATCCATTCTACTACCACCTTGAGAATTTTGACTTTGGGCCATCCTATGTCATATTAAATCACGTATAAAAGACATAAAATAAATACACAATAGTTGAAACAAATGGACAATAGTTGAAACAAATACACCATAGTTTAAACAAGTACACTACAATTTAAAACATCATACATCAATGTTTAGAACATCATACATCATAATGCCATAAGTTCAACACAAGTAGTTGTAATACATTATCTATTCCTATGTGGCCTAGCTCGCCAATTATTAAACAAAGTTTGGGCCAATGAACTCCGAAAAGTCGTCCAAGAATCAGATGTTTCAATGTGAGTAACATACTCAACTTCATCATTAGTGTCATCATCATCATCGCTAACTTCTTCCTCGTCTTCATCCTCAAACACCTTATCATCCGTTGGCATATATTTTCGAAGCAAGTTATGTAATAGAGCACATGCTAAGACTATACGACCTTGAGTACATATAGGAAAGTACGAAGGGGATCTAAGAATACCCCATCTTCCTTTTAATATTCCAAAGCATCGCTCTATCATATTTCTAGCTTTAGAATGTTTCATATTGAAGTACTCTTCTGCACTTACAGGTTGTCGATCCCCCCACTCTTTCAAGTGATATCGATGACCTCTATATGGTGCCAGGAATCCCTCACAATTAGTATATCCAGCATCTACCAAATAATATGTACCTTGACAAGTACAGGAATAAAAGAGTTACTTGTTGTCATGAGAATATTAATATCACAAATGTTTTTGGCATAATTGTTACCTTGAGGAACTTTTAAACCATTAGGCCTAGAAAGTGCATCTCGAAGAACACGACCATCATGTGCAGATCCTTCCCAACCCGGCAACACATAGGTGAATTCCATATTAGGTGTGCATGCACCTAACACATTCATAGCAAGAGTGCCTTTCCTAGTCCGGTACCTTGGTCTATCCTCAACCGGTACGTGAGCATTAATGTATGTACCATCTAATGCTCCTATGCAATTCTATAAGACAACATAGATAAAAAACTTTTTAGACACATATGGCATATTTAGGTTTATTAGGAATTGAACGTATAAGTTGCATTACCTTAAAACATTTCCATCTACTATCTTCACAATCTTTTGATATAGGCGTAGGCTTCTTGAGCAAGTGCGTATGTAACTTCAAAACCGCTAGAAGACAACGATGGAACTTTCTACTCACAGTTTCTCCACTTCTATAAAAATAACTTCCTACTGTCCTATTTTTGAACTTATGAGCCAATGTATACAAAAACATTGCAACAATCTCTTCCAATGACATATATCTAATACCAGTTAAGCTCCCAATATCTCTAACCATTTCACATAAGATATAGAAAGTATGCCTATTCATGCGAAGCTCGCTCTTACAAGTAGCGTCGCTATCTCGAATTAACTTATTCAAATTCACTAATCTACGATGCTTTTTTTCTCTATAGGACAACTTCACTCTTTGCGTTTCATGAATAACAATAGCCATCATCAAGCACATCAATATAACAAAAAGTACAGCGTTTATAACAAGCATAATTGTGACGATCGATTGCATTTGCATTTTCTTCCTCTTCCTCACAAGCAATAATTGACGAGATGGAGCCATATTCTGTTGAAATCATTTTGACAATTCATTACTAAAGAAACAATTTCAAGCTTGAATTATTGAGCATTTGAGCTCATCATCATAAAGAAACAATTACTGAGCATTTGAGCATAATCTGAAGAATCAAACCAGAGAAACAATCACCATAATTTCAGATGTATAATCATAAATTGAAGCCCATGGACACTAATTAACACATCTGAACAATAATTAACGGGTAGTTCATGAATTGAAGCTAAAAATTAAAAACAAAAATCGCAAAGCAGAGGTCGGCCTTATTGTAACGGCGTCCGTCGGTGAGGAGGCAGCGTCTTGGTGGCCGGCGGCAGAAGGTCAGGCTCGTCGACGATAGGGTGGCGGAGGCCGGCGACCGCAGTGGTGGTGGTGGAGCAGCGTTTGTCGTGTGGCGCTGAGAAGGGAAGGAAAATCGAACGCACAGGTCGAGGAGGCGGCGAACGACGGGACTGTAGTCCGGTGGCGCAGGGGCGCCGGCCGACGGTGAGCGGTGGCGAAGGGCGAAGGTCGACGGTGATGGGTGGGGCAGCAGCAAGCAACAGGGTCTAGGGTTTGTGTGGAGATGAGGAGGAACGAAGGGGGTGAACGAACGACAATGAAGAACAATTGAACAAATCTGCTGGCAATTAATTTCTTTTAAAAAAAAAACTGATCCCAGGGGGTTGGGAACTTGAAACCTCTCCTAAATGGGGGGGTTCAAGTTCTTGAGGATTGGAGGGGAATTTGAAACCTAGGGGTATCAAGTTCCTTTCTTTTAAAACACTCACCAAACAATAAGGAAAGGAACTTGAACCCTCAGGTTTCAAGTTCCATTCCAGTTTTTCTCACCAAACAGGGCCTGAATGGTTTATAGGAGATCCTCCATTGTCAAAAAGCCACATTCAAGATTATAAGGCCCTACATTCACTGGGCTAGTCTGTACGCCAAGCGACTCTTAATATGAAAATTACAGTTAATTCATTGAAATCTCAAATGCAGAACAAAATACGCAATTTTGGTTGTAGATAAAAATCAGACTAACTAGTTAACATATTGCAATGCAACTACATAAAAATGACGGATGACCATTTAAAAATTACGTGAGGGAGGACGTCCATACTTATAAAGTGACAAGCACCATATAACTATTTAACCCAAAAAAAATTGCATTGAAATCATAAGTATGCAACACTTACAAACTTAATTGCAATATTAGAGGAGGCCTAAAGTTGCTTAGTCACTGCCACAAGTTGAGGGAGGAACAAAAGAGACTAATGGAGGCTTGAAGCGTGATTGTCATACAATGATACTGCCTCCCCAACCCCTTCTTTAAAAAAAAAAAATATATCATAAAACGGGATTATCTTCTTTAAATTTTTTAAATCATAGGGATTATCTTGTTGAGAGGGACGGAAGTATTTTACTTGGATTTTTAAATTTGTAACTTTAGACATTTTTTTGAATAATTAAAAAACTATATATAAACGTATCATGGTCAATATATCCGCTAGTTTAGTGGTTTGTCTTTAAGATATGGTAAATACTAGTACGCACCGTGCAAAGCACGGGTCCAGACTAGTACTACTAATGGGTTTGAATCACATTATACTACTGTTACTTATTTTCTTTTCGTTTTTTACTTCCATGACATGGTTAATCAACTTCATGTTATTTGTTCAATGCAAGCAGTACATGATTGTTTTCCAAGATTATATGATAGGCCTAGATTACCACATATGACATTATTCTTACTTTTCAAAACATGCTTCTTATTTTCATGGTCCCTTTGTAAAAGAATTAAAATTTTTGTGGTTCAGATTAGTCCCTATCACAATGTCTATACAGTTAAATTTACAATATAAGTGTTGTTCATATCTTACTCTACACTCTTTCTTACTCAATATTTCTCTATCGCTAACCACAACTTGAACCTGATGGTTTTATTCAACTCAAACATGAAGCTTTTGTGTGGTATTCTACAACTTTCTCTGAGAGAGATCTATCATAGAACAAAATTTATTGCCCATTACGTATAATCCTATTTGTATTGAGTATAGAACAAAATAGTTACAAACAATGATGTATATTACTTAACATTATCCACATAATTCACTTTTGATAATGTACAATACGACTATTACTCAGGGCTCAGCCTAGCTATACCCTACCGATTGAATTTTCCAATATTAAGTGTCATTCAAACGACGCCAATCTCGACTCAGCTATTGTTTGATCCAAATCCAATATTTGTATCATTACCAACAATCTCACTCATAATATGATTGAACAGTTGTATAGTTGAAACTTAATCATATTTTTTTTAACAATAATAAAGGTGAATTTTGATATGGTTAAATATGACTATTCAGATTAGAGTTAATCCAAATCGTATATTTGTTTCGTTCATTTCAATTATGCAAAATCTTACATATACCTCAGAGTATGGTACTAGATACACCCCGTCCTGTTGTATGGGCACCCTTTGCTTAAGATGGATAACGGGAAAGTTAGCTTGTGAGGATACATATGGATGTGTGTGTATATATGTCTGTTTAAGAGAGTGTGTGTGTGTGTGTATTTGTGTGTGTCGTATGTGTGTGTGCACGTGCGTGTGCCTGTGCATGCATTCATAATGAATTAAATATCTACATGATGTATTTTAAATTCTGAGTGAGAATGTAATGTTAAAGCAATCAACCTTTTCTCTTATATTTAATGGAGCATTTGTTTCAGATGGTGAATCTCCTGAATAGATTCATCATATGAAAGAATAGGTTTATTATGACAAATCATTCTTCGAGTGACTAATGTCTTAATTTAACGTGATGCACCTTTTCAACTAAGATGTTTTCCAAATTTTGGGTATAAATATAGTATCTAAATGAGGAACATTTTTCTAATACTTAATCAACGTTTTCTTTTAAATATTCATGAATTTTCCAAAATCGTTCATTATGAAGGGGGGGAAAAAAATGAGATTTGTCATTTGACAAATACAAAGATTCATCGACATACATCAAACGTTCATTGAAATAAGAGTTAGATGGTGGGATGTGTCGCTTGACAAATACAAAGGTTCATCGATATACGCCAAATGTTCATTGCAATAAGAAATATAGGTTTAACAAATCTCAAATTGGTGGTTTATTTGTTTTCTTTTTCGTTTAGTTCGATAGTTACTTTATGTAGCCCAACTATTTCTTTCCATACATTACCCTGGGATGGCTCATGTAACATAGATTTGGATATAAACTAGTATTTTAAAGGAAGATGAGCTCATATGATAAAGAATCACAAGAGGGAGAAAATAAGTTCCAATAGGGAATGCAAATTATCCCCACACTGGAGCAAAGAGGGAAGGGAAAAATTTTTACTCATGATAGAACCAAATGCATACATATGGGGTACTAACCAAATAAACAAAGTAATTCTAGTCACCTTTAATGATATTACATTTTTTACAAATTGCTTCCATTCCCTCCCAGAAGACTGACACTGACCCATGCACCACCTGTTGTAGCAGGACTACAGGAACCCACTCAATTCTCGTCCATAAAGCTCTCAAACAGGCAGCCCTACACAGCAAGTGATTGTAGCGTCTTTTGTTTAAGTACAATTCGGAACATGTATGATTAACAACAGTGGGGGTGGCTCATTCTCATTCAACAATGAATCCATACGTTTGGGTTTGCTAGGCTGGGTACTCTTCAATTGTCCCCTAAAGTTGGAAATATGAATGTCATCACCATTATCAGAATCAATATACTGCCTCAAGGTCACAAATCGCTAGTAAATGTCTAAGCCATATACATTAAAGAGTGGTCAATGATAGTACCAGGACATTGAAAGTAACCAGTGTTCCCGTTCCTTCACAAGTCCACTGCATATCAAAGAACAAGCACAAAGTTCTGCCATGGCATGTTAGAGACTTGAGACAAGTTGAATTCCACCAAGTACCGTGGAAGCAGAAGCCACGTGTGGTACCACAATAACATTTTTCATGTGAGATACGGTGTCATATAAGGCTCATCCCGCGACATCATATGATGTCCTACTAGTCACTCCCTCTTCTTTCTTTTTCCTTGGTTTTTTCTTTGTGGGGAGATTATCCAAGAAATCGTGAGGCATGAAAGATAACATTTGGATTTATCAAAGATGTTAAGTATAACTTGAAACATAGGGCTTGCTTTCAATTGTTCATCAGCAGCAGCTTCATCAATGATTGGACCTCAACTATGGTTGATGAGGACTGCTTCCTGTTGAGAGAATCAGCATGGTTTTAGGCAGTATATAATGCACTAACTTCAGAATATAAGATAGCCATTTGCCCAAAGTTTACCTTTTTCATCATCGATAGTCTCCCTTTGTCAAAAAGCTCATATTTCATTTTATTTAGTACTGGAGTTTACATGATGTCCAACTTTTTAAACAACACTTCTTTTCCTTTTTGTTTTTTGGGAGGTGGTTTGGGGACCTGTTAAATTGGGCCATAGATTTTGCAAAGCAGAGTTGAGATTGCAAGATCTACAATGGATTGGTGAGCTTGTGGGTGGAAGAGAAGCTAGTCAACGGTCCTTTTTTGGGGGGGGGGGGGGGGATGGAGGGAACGTAAGTACAATTCCTGAGTAGACAGTAAGGAGCCCCATATAACTTGGTGCTTTGGCTAAGGCAGAACAAGCATCAAGAACAAAAGTCGGGTACCTAAAATTCAAGGGTACATAGCCAGGCAGCTATTGCAAGCTAAATGGAGCAAATCCCAATTTCACTGACAATTGGTAGGAGGTATGGGTACCAAACATATCCAACCGAAAGCAAACTCCAATAACATTCAACATTGGTCAATAATAGAAGACATATGTATAAAATCAAAGAAACTAGACTGCCTCAGAAAAGCATCAACAGAAGTGACAATCCCTTATTCCTCATCCCAGTCTTATAAAAAGAGCCCCAATAGAAGCAAATACATTTTCTAGAAGTAAAAATATTTGGGCATATAGGTCTCTATTGTTACTGTTACTAGAGAAGGCAACAATAGAGGACTGACTATTGAGTTTGTTTAAACTAACGAAGGGATCCATAAAAACAGAGCTCAAAGAAGGAGAATCATTCATAAAAAACACAAAAGTGTTGCTTTACGATATTTAAATACACAATGGAAGCCCACAAGAGAAGAAGGCGTGCAACTATGGGCGGAGCCACGTTGGGGCAAGGGAGGTCAATTGACCCCCTACCTTTTTGGAAAAAAATTAAATATGGGATATTTTTATGGATGAGAAAAATAGATATATATTAGTTAGTTGATAAGCACACATCATAGGAGTGCATAGTAGGGTGGTGCTTGCCCATTGCTTTATGTGGTAGGTCCCTGGTTCAACTCTTCATTCCAGCCTTTTTCTGTATTTTTTTTTTCGAAATTCCCTTTAATTTTCCAATTTTTGTTTCAAAATTTTCGTAGCTCTCAGTCGACTCTTCTACCCTCACTCACGTAGTCACCCTGAAGTGCTGAGCCACCCACTAACCGACCATGCACTCTCTCTCTCTCTCACTCTCTGCCCAGTCGGCGGCTCGCCGCCTCTAGTGCTGGCGGCCACCACCACTTGTGCCGCCGCCTCCGGTCCTCCTCAGCGCTCCTCCTAATTCCCAAATCCCAATTTGAGGTAACTCCCAAAAATTCTCAATTTTTATTTTTAGTTTTGTTATTTTGTAAATAATTATGTTTATTTTACCAATTTTAGTTAGATTCATTTTAAATAATTGATTAACTTAGCGAATTACTCATGATTCATGAATTAAAAAATGAGAATTTTTACCTAGTTGTCTTCTTGATTGAAAGTTTAAAGTTGAGCTAATTTTGTTTGCAATTGGTTGCGTGTTTATGTTTAGTTTACTAATTGTTATTGAATTTGTGATGAATAAGTGGCTAATTTAGAGATTTATCCATCAATTAAAAAATTAGAGGTTTGCCTTTCTTGATTGAGGATTTAGGAATTAGAATTGGGTAATTTGTTGGTTATTGTTTGTTTATTTGTGTTAAATTTATTTTGAGATTCATCTTTTTAAAAGTTTGTCGAACGACGATATTATGCTTTACTTTCAAAACGTGAGATCTCATCGATGACAACTTTATTGAATGTAGTAGCTACGGACTTCATTTTTAGAACTATTAAAATTTATGTTATATTTATTATTAATCTCGCCCCCCCTTGCTTAGTATCCTGACTCCGCCACTGCGTGCAATGCTATACAGGAAAACACCAAATAACCAGCAAAATATAGAGAATAGCAAAACCATATATGCACAATAGTTTGGAGAGTAATTAAGTGCATTGGTAGAGCACAATAAAACATAATCCATCATAGAAAATAAGGAGTATAGACAATCTTCTAAACTATGACATAGAAAAGCAGTGACTCTAATGTGATCCTTAGATGAGAAAGAACGACAACTGAAACAGGTAGAACATATCACCTTCCTATTGCAATATTGGAACAAATTCAATAAACCATCAATGCAAATAATTAGCAGTTGTTGAAAGCTAACTAGGCAGAGGAAAATAAGAATGCAATAGATAAAAGTGGCCAGTCCACTTAGCACAAGATAATGATACATACTAGCCTAAGGATTTAACAACAAATAATAATCATTAAAAGGACTAACATGAGTTCTACCAAACATAACAAACAGATACTTGCACTTCACAATAGACAACAGCATGTAGATCAAAATAATTAGCCACAGACAAAAAAACACAACAATAAGTAAAGATAGCTTAAAAAGGATGAAATGAGAACGTTTAGTGGAGGAACTTTTTTTTCTAATATCAAGTTCGTAGTAATTCCCAATAACCCTTGAACATCTAAACCTTGCTTTCTAGCAGAAATCCCAAAGCTAAGTGAGCTAAAGAAGGGTGACACTATTTGGTGAATCAAAACCCAAAGTTCTTCCGTATCTATTGAAGAATTATTGACATTTCGGTACCTCTAACTTTAGCGCCTGAATTGTTTGGCCCAGAAAATAGAAAAATGAACTTTTTGGTCTCTCCAAATATGAGGAAATTGACTTTCTAGTTCTTTTATTATTATTTTGGCTTGAAACTTCTAGAAATTTTCAACTTGGGTCCTAATGGGTGTTTTAAGTAATTTTGCTAGTTTTAATTTTTTTTTAAAGAAATATGCTTGTTTTAAATGATTTTACATCTTATAATGAGTTTACTGGCACTGGTTATCATAATCTACTACATATATCATAAATATTATATTTTCTATGATTATAGGCCCACCATGCTGAGCAAAATAATAAAGGTTAATCAGAGAGTTTTGACTGTTACCTAAACTAAGTTAACGCTGGATCCTGACATTTCTGTAGCTCCCAGTTTATAAAGATTACTAATCTCAACCATACCTTCCTTAGATAAGGCACATCACAGCTATATTTCATTTTCTACCCCAAATCGTAGTTGCTAATCAAGTTTTATAGTTTGAATGATAGTGAGACTTTAATCAAGAAATTATAATATTTAAGACATGAGGTTCGATTGAAAATTGCTTCCTAATGGAAAATTTCTTTTATTGAAAGCTTGAAAGTAGAAATATTACCATGAGAAGATTGAAAAGGACTTAAACTACTAATATCATGAAAGACGCTTGCTGATAGAGAAGTGAAAATCTCCACTTCCCGTTTGCACAAGTATGCTCAAATGACTATGTCCCTTCTCAAAACTCTCTCCCCCATTTTATAGAGAAGATGTACTATATAGGATGCTCTAACGGCTACAGCAAATACTGATATTTTCACATAACTAACGTTGTCCTCACATAGCTATAGTAGACTGCATTATATTACTAATTTGACACTAGACAAGATAAAATAATGGTATAACAACTTTGTAGAGTATTTAATGTTGACCAGACTACTCATCCACATCAACATTCTGATGCCTTCATCTAATTAATGTTCCCAGATTGCATAAGTGTTTTTCCTTGTTCAATTCATACCCACATTTGATGATAAACAGTGCAAAAACCAATAGCTCTTACTAGAACTAGATCACTAACTACTTCTTGTCGTTTTGAAAACCATTTGTATCATTGATCATTGGATCTAAATCAACTAATTGAACATGATAGTGGACTTGTTTAGCTTTTCTATTTTCGTAATCAATTATGCGCATTGTACTTTGACATGCAGGCTTCTATTATATGTAATTTTATTTGTCCATCAGGAGATATGAGAATCCAATAGATCTTATTAAACATATACAATTGAAATTTACTTAGCCTCGAGAAGAATGGGTACTTCAAATTTGGAATTTCTATGAGCTAAGCTACCATTCTATATTCTCAAGCTTCCATAATGGGGCCTTCTGGAGAAATTAAATTTGTTGAAATCTAACACTACCAACTCCAGATCTATTAGAAAAGAAGAACGTAATACTCCATGACTCCCAAATATTATAAGAATAATTATGATAATATTTGATGCAGGCTGCATACCAGTCGCTCGACCTTTTTTTTTTTTTGAACGTGGGAACTTATTTTTTCTGGAAGATCATAATGATACCTTAGGTAGTTCATTTGTAACTCTAAGAGGCTGAATCTTTATGCTATTGGATAGGTAGAAGACAGCAGACCAAAGCGTGATTTACTTTTTATATGAAATTTCGAAATATCCATAAGGATTCTACTAGAAGGAGAAACCTGTTCTAGTTGAATAATATTTCAGTTTGGATTTCCTTCTTTTTCGATAGGATTTCTACTCTAATGATCACCATTGGCAAGCTCACGTGTTAAACTATTGGCCAGAGAATTCTTCAATCCTCGTATATGTTCAATACAGAAAAAAAACTAATTAAGCTAAAATTGTCAACACATGAGTCGCCCTTGCGCTTGCATATTTGCTAAATTCTTTTTCATAGAAACAAGTATTCCATTGTAATCAATCCGAATAAGAAAAGATTTTGGGACTAAAAAGATTAAGAACTTTTCAATTTTCTTTATAGCTGCAAGGATTTCTTCTTCCATCAAGGGATAATTGTATTCTGCTTTATTAAAATTTTTACTATAATATTTGCAGAGTTTTTCTCGTTCTTTGATTTGAGTACCTCACTCTAGTGCCCATTGTCAGCATTTGCCTCAAGAATTAAATCATCTCCTTCATTAGGAAAATTAAGAGCAAAAATTTTTACAGATTTTGTTGAAGCTTTGAACCATCATTGAATCACTAGTGGCTCATGTCCAACTTACATCTCTCTTGAGTTTCTGACGCAGTGGTTTTCTCAATTTAGCTAGATCTTTAATGAAATCTGAAGCATAGGTAAGACATCCAAGAAACCTTTCTAATTGCTTCCGATCTTCAATCTTTTTAGAAAAATTTTCTCTTTTTTCTAGAATATATCTTTGTAGGATGATTTGTCCAACATTCATCTCTAGACCTAAAAACTCAATTTCTTGTTAGAATGAATATACTTGTTCTTACTAATAATAATATCATGATCAATGCATCTTCGGGTGATAAGTAAGACTTCATCTTTTTATTGTTCTATGATCCTGGAAAAAGCAAGGATATCATCAATGTAAACTACACAGCGGTGATTAAGATATTTAAAGATGTTATCCATTCTTCTTTAAAATATTTGGGTGCATTTTTAAGATCTAATGTCATTACTATCCACTCGTAATGTCCTTAAGGGGCACTTAAAGCAATTAAAGGAATGCTTTCTTCATTCATTTTTATTTGCTAATATTCGCTTTTGCAATCCACTTTCAAGAATCAAGAGGCTCCTTGAATTCTATTGAAAAAAACTGTTTTGTTAGAAATATAATAACCATTAAAGACAGTATTATCAGTAATCTTTTTGCAATGGATTACCGTCCTAGCTTTTCCTGTTTTCTCTTCAACTTGATTTCTTACCATGAAAGCAGGACTGGTGTGAGGGCACTTACTATTCTTCATTAACCTTTTATCCAAAAGGTCATTAATTTGCTTGTTAAATTCTTAGATATCCTGGTTTTTTGACTCGGATAATTGTGTTAGGATTTAGATTTTTGCAAATATATTATCTTTATCCCAAAATTTAACAGGATTATCACAGTAGAGTTCTCTGCATAACTATTCTTGTTGTTCAGCAATATGCACTTTAATGGATAACTTAAGCAGTGAGGTTGTTAGTGCTATTTTATGTTGTGTAGTTATTACCTTCTCACCAAAGTGGCTGTGTGTAAACTCGATTTTCTGATGAGCATAAGCTTTATTTAATTTATTAATAGGAATCGAGTCATCATTGGAGTGAATATTATTTGGTTTATAGTTTGTTTGCATAGAGAATATAGCATGTGAAAATTATTTCTAATAATCATATCATGAGAGGACCAATCAGTAGCTCATAGAACTAATATAATGCATTGGACTCGTCCTATTTCTATCCTTAACCCTTCTATGACTTCATTGTGGCTTATAATGCTATTATCATTTATCCTTACTTGTAAAGGATTCTTGGCCTTTTCCATATAAATTCTAGAAATAAAGATCCTTTTTTTAAAATAGACAAAATAATGACTATCAATATATGTACATAATTCATATTTATTATATCCCTCTAAGCATACATTTATTGGGATATAGATGTTACTAGGGTTTATATTGGTAACTTCATAGCATATTTACATAGTCATATTTTTGACTAATTCATCTTCATAGATTGGCTTACTAACAGCTCTCATTTTGTACCCAATAACTTTCCTATCTAGACTCACACTTCGGTCTACACAATGTATTGCTGGTTTAAAACTCATTCTACTCATTTCACTGGTCATAATAATTGTATCATCTTCTCTAAGCTCTTCTTTAGCTGTCGAGAATCCTTCTCCCCATTGTGATCTTGCTCTCATGCTACTTAATAATTGGGTTTTAACGATTATTTTACAATTCTCGTCAATTTTTATTACATTTTTCTTATTGATTTTGGTGGAACTCACAAAGCTAGATATCCAAGACCTATCAATCCTTATTTCCTATGGATTGGATTTTATCTTTTGAATTTTTTGCATTGGTATAGGATTTTTAAAATTTTCTGCCTCTATCATGTCTTTATGAATAATGGGTATGATTAATCTCTTTTGACTTTGTTGTTCTTATTTCCTACAACAAATTCTTCTCTACAACAAATTTTTCTCCTTAAATCACCAAGACTAATTGAAGCACTCTCCATCATATGACTTGTTTCTTCATAATCACTTTCTTCAATTCACCTTCCAGTACAATTTCAACAATTCCCTTGTTGTTTTTCAGGCTAGATCTAGTGCTTCTTCCTTTCTATACTCAAAATAATCAAGACTACCATTGTTTCTGTAAGCTTGTTATTTTTTATATTTTTACGTTCATTTGCATCATGCCCTAGTTCTCTGCATGCCCAATACTTACAGTTGTTTTTTCTGGCAGGACAATAAGTAGCTATTCCTTAAAAATGTTCATTTTTCTGGCTTGGTTAGTTATAATATTTTGTTTTATATTTTTCCCTGCTTTGCTTATTAAAGCTATTTTTCTTACAAAATTTTCTTTTCTTCTCTTCTCAGGTCCCTTTTGCCCATTCATGAGGATTGTCCCAATAGGGTGGAAACTATTTCTTCATTTTCTTTTGTTTTTGGAGATCAAAACACTGACCATTGACCTATTTTACTAAATAAAAGATTCTTGTACCAGGGATATCGATGACATCTACTTCTTCAAGCCATGTAATATATTTTTCATTAATTATAGAGTTGATTGGCTATGGTAATTTGTCATAAAACATACCAAGATTCATTTCATAATGCCCAATTTTGTAGTAATATTGGCTAAACTCAACAATATAATTCTTCAGATATCTCATATCCCACCCTGTTATTAATCTTTCTTTTCCATTCTATAGCCTTTTCTTCAGAATCAAGCTTAGCTCCAATAAATTTAGTTTCGATTTCTTTATATAAATTTTTGAACATTACAACTGGTGTTTACCTCTTAATACATTTTTACCTTCCTCATTTAATGAGTTATACCAATCAGTTATAGTGCTAGAAAAACTATGTATCAACCTTTCTCATTTAATGAGTTATACCAATTAGTTATAGTGCCAGAAAAACTATGTTTGATATAGTTTAAGAAATTTCTAATAGTCCACGTAGTATTCAAGTTTAGGACATTCATTCCTCTTTTCTAACGTTCAACTATTTCTTATATATTATGAGCTTCATCAATGTTTAAGAGGTATCCTATTTGGCTAATTGGAGCAACACCAATTTCTTTAAAGGAGATGGTTTTTCTTAGGATAAACACAAAGGAAAAGTTAGTTACGCGACCTGCTATGACATAGCTAGGTCTCAGAAAATGGGTATTTCTTCAAAAGTTCACCAAATTCTTTAGGTTTAGAAACAACATTGTTAACTAGATTCGATCGATTTTATCTATGTTAATTTCCCCTCCGATGTCATTGATTTCATCATCGAATACCATTTTATCATATTTTTATCAAGTGTTTTCCTAATTTCTTCTAAAGGAATAACATTAAGGTCCTCTAGTTTAATTAGGTTCATTTGCTGAGATATTTCTTCTTCTAATTGGACATTATTTGTTTCTTCATTGTCACCAGATAATACCTCTTGCTTTTCAACTATTGCACCCATGATTTTGCTTAATTCTTTTGGGTTTTGTTCTTTATCAAATATATTCTATAATTCCTTAAGATTAACTACTTAACTCCATTCCCTTCTTCTTTCTCTACCTTTTCAAATGATTTTTGAGGTGATTTCTTAGTTGATTCTTCTCTTGCTTTTTTTTGGATTTTTATATCATGCAAACGGAGTAGATTTTTTTTTAATGTTTTGAAATTTTTGCTGAAATGGAGTACTAATACTTAAATTAGATTTTCCACCATGTCTAATTTTGTTAATTAAAGAAAGATAGATTACAGACAATTGCTTCTTAGTCTCCTTAACTTCAGTCTTAATTTTTGTTAATTCGACTTTTAATTCTACAACTATATAAGTGATATAGTTTAATTGTGGTGCTACTAAAGTGGTTCTTTCTAGTAAATGCGCAATATGTGAATAATTAGGGGAAAGATAAGTAGATGATGATTAAAGCATTAAGCATAGTTAGATTAATTAACTATTAATTATCTTAATTATTTTTGGTCATATGTCTCTGATACCATATTAAAGAGAGCTTCGAGTAGTACTAAAGAGAAGAATACCACATGCACAGATTTAAAATTTTTTCGAAAGTAAGTTTTTAAGGATTGGGGTAAAGTTTGCAAAAATGAATAGTTTTAGGAACTTTATAAAACATTAAATAGTGACTTGTTCCCTACAAATTTATTGCACAACAACTCAATGGTCCCAATAGTTCACTTTTAGAAAACTTCGTCCTACAAATTAATACACTAAAGTTGATGGTCCCAAATGTAAATGTTTCTCAGTTCAACCTATCAATCTTGGTGATTTTTTAAACCTTTTAGGTAAGCTCTAATTGACCACATCATTGTTAAATTTGCTAACCTCATGCCTAAAAAGAACTCATCCCTCTACCATGCACTAACTTACCAGCTACAACTCACAAGCACACCTTATGAAAGCCATTACCACTCACAGAGTATGACTTTGCCCTACCATACATGATGTCTCTCTTATGCAACTAGGTGTAACACAATAGGTAACATTCACACAATGAGCTCTTCAACTTCTTGTGCTTTTAGGCCTAAGTCATTACAACCATAGGCGCTTTTCAATTTTACCTTTCTCTAATTTCCATAGTTTCTATGTTTGTTGGCCATTTTGCATTTGAACTGCTGGCTACTATCCTGCATGCCTTAACATAGTAGCAGATAGCCATTTCATGTATTTAGTTTTACATTTTTTAGATATCCTAATACTTTCCTTGGTTTAAGCATGGATCAAATTTGATCCATTAAATGATCATGGAAATATCAACAGCTTTAGGGTTGATTTTGCAGCTGTGATTAGGGGTGACAATGGGGCGAGTATGAGGCGAGTTTAGTCATACCGTCACCCATATCCATTTTCAAAATCAATACCCATACCCATACTCATATCCATCGACTGTTGTAAAGCTATACCCATGCCCATACCCAATGGGTATAGCAGGTATGTGGGTTTAATTCAGTTACATATAGATAAAAAAGAGTTAAACTAATTTTGTATCCATATTCGACATCAAATAGCCAATATGTCAAATTAACACCAAGTTTCTAACAACATGTCATATCAGATCGAATATGACCAAAAGTTTATCGATCGAAGAAATAAATTAGCACCTGACAATTACAGTTTCTAACAAAATGTTTCACTGAAATCTTAAATACCATACAACTCAAAGTGACCAACAAAATATCCAAGTATAAGTAACAAATTAGAACTTTAAACAAATAAGTACAGGTTTTATACGGCGCCGGTACGAAGCGGGTATTGATAAAACAGGTATGGGGCGGGTATGGGGCAGGTAGGACATATACACATACCCTTACCTATACGTATACCCACTTTAGCAATACTTGCCCCATATCCTTTTTTTTTTTTTTTTCATTTTCACCACCCATACCCATACTCAATAGTGTTTTGCGGGTTTTGCAGGTTCCAAGCGGGTATGAGTTTTTTTACCGGCGCTAGCTGTGATTAGAGAACTAACATAGAAGCACCAATTATGGATAGGATAGATATCTATATCAAGACCAAACATAACCACGAAGATAATATTTTCCAATTCTTCAAGGTGATGGACACTGATAAAAGGAAAAAAGGGATTAGCTAAAAAAAAACGCAAAACCATATTGATTACCAATCATAATTTGTAACATCTCAGGCCTCTTTAAGTAGCCAACAAACCCCCGCCCCCCCAATAAACACAGAAAGACACACACAAATTAAGTCATATATACCTAGTTTAAATATCCTATTGCAGTGTTCACAACCCAACATTAGACACACTATAGCACCTAGGTGATGTATACTTTATTGATATGTCTGCTTAGTAGTTCTCACAATTGAGTAATGTGAAACACTAAAGGGAAAGGAATTCACTACCTCTCAATCTCAGGTGACATATTAACTAATATTACATGAAAACATACACTACCATCTACTGTAGTCAAGATACAAATCTCCCTCCCCCCAAGAAAAGGTTTTATCCTCTAATTACATGTACAAATGGAGAAAGAAAAACAGAATGCACAAAAAAAAAACCACAATTAAAAGCTTAGCGATCAAAGGAAAATAGGATAAAAATTTTCCATTATATACCAAATGAAAACATCAAACCAACTAGCATTTTCCAACAATTTACATTAAATTATCATAAATCATTATTATTGTCTCCATAATGGAGTTAATTTCCATATCATTTGAAGAAGCCTAGTGAAAATCAAAATAGTTAAGTCAAAGAAAAATTCACATAGTAGTTCAAAAAATTTCCAGCCAAGTCAATTGGTGTATAAATGAACAGTACCACCTCAATCAATGTAGCATTAAGACCTGCAATTGCACCTTACTAGTAGTCTAGTTCATGTAAGAATCCACCACTACCCACAAAACCCCAGGCCTTGTCAGTGAAAAATAAAAAAAACATCAACAAAATTGGTAAGTAGCTTAACCACAAGAGATAGAAGTCTTCAACATTTCTCAAAGAAACTGGATTGTAGTTGACTAAGGAAAATGCCACACTAAACATTATTGTTTCCTCTTTTCCATGGAGTCGAAGTTTGTCATATTCTTCACTCTAGGGTCCAATTAAAAAATTTAATTTCAAATAAAACTTATTTGAAACACATGTGCCAAATTGGTGCATCTTCGCCTAGCAAAAGACAGTCATGCCACGTAAATCGAAAATTATATGATTTCAAATGTCCCAACCTTGTTAACAACCTTACCCAGATTTCTTTACTATAGACACTACCATCTCTAATCCAAAAATCCCCTTATCGAAAAAGTGACCCAGAAGCTAACAAAATGAAAGAAAAGCCTTACCAGAATTACCTTGTAAAGATCTTCGGCGAGAGACCTAACCTCAATTTGCAATTATGATGCAGATCAACAAACGTATTAGGAATACTGATTTAAGAGGAAAAAGAACAATAGAAGAAACTAAAGGATCCAATTCTTCCACCATGTCTCCAACATATGACTATGAATCTATTGCGCTCAGTCGATTAATTGATGCCGATACTCCTTGTCCTATGATGACCTCAGAACCTTTCAGATCACCTAACCCCATTAAAGAATTGATTGCGAACAAAACTCATATTAAACCTAGATCTGAACATTTCACCGTAAAATGGACATAAAAGGAGGAGTACATGTGAAAATTCATAGAGAAAAACAAATAAATTTCCTTTGACTAAACCAAAACATGAAAGAAATAGATCTAAGAGCAGAAAACAGTGATCATGCAAGATCATATAGACACTACAATTCAGGCAGTCAATAACAGCGACACCAAATGTCTTGGGTGTAGAGAGACAGATTCTAGAGTAGCTTGATGGTCTCTGTTACGGCAGAAAACCAGTGACGAGAAATCAGTGAGTAGAAATAGGGAAGGAGAGAGAAAGCGAGAAATTAGAGAGGATTGGGAGGAAGAAGAGAGAGAGAGCGAGAAATCAGTGAGGATATCGAGAGAGGAAGGGGGTTTTCGTACGTGGAACTTAGTAACTGTATGTTTATTGGCTATAGCAAGTAAGATTTTCCCATAAAGGGCTGAGATCTCTGGGAATAAAATCAACCACTAAAGCATTTTCAATTATGATAGTTGAATTTTTTTTCCCAACTACAGTAGAATCCCATAATTAATGGAGGGAATGTGATGTCGTATCTCCCAAAGAGTTCTATAGCAATATGTACTCTAGGAAAAATAGAAGATTTCGTAATCTAGGAATTCTCATTTAGGATAAAATCTTCTTATTTTCTTAGATTATTTTTAGTTATCATAATCGTATTGTAATCTTTGGATTTATTTTATATTCCTCTTTTCAGTTGTATTGATTCCTATGTAAACCTCCCTCATCCTTGGGGAAAGACACTCTTGAATGAATTGAGTTATTGAGTTTTTGAAAGTTCTTGTGTGATTTTTTTCTAGGTGTAGAAATAGCTCTTAGAGCATCCTACATCAATTTGGTATCAGAACAATTCGTTTGTAGTTGCTGTTTTTTGTGTTCCCTACTTTCTGCCTTCCACGTTCATTAGGGGGGGAGAAACAAAAAAACAAATAAACAAAAAAAAAAACCCAGAAATCCTAGATCCTGCTAACAGTCGTGATTTCACCACCCAAGGGTGGCGGCCATCACTGTCGACCACCACCCCAACGTCACCACCTCTGGTTGACTATCACCCGACCTCCACTGTCACTGGCCGTTTGCCGGAACCCTGATCCCTAAAATTGAAACTCCAGTCATGCACACTAATCATGATTTTTGCACCACCAAACTTGTCGACTACCACCAACACCACCGGTCCTCCCGTTGGAACCCTAAAAGTCAAATTCCATTAACCTACCTTGCAAAAACCCTAACTACTGAAATCCTAGACCCCAAATTCGCATCCCATCCCTCACATTCATCCCAAATCGATTTCATTCCTATGTTACCCACTAAATTTCGATCCAAATCCCCAAAATAATTGAGGTAAATTATTACAGTTCGTGATTCAATTGTTGTTCACTAACCCGGTAAAACTCTAGTTTGGACAAGGAATTTTGCTTGCAATTAACAGGTCTTTGCACGTTCAGGCGACAATAGCAACAGAGGACACCCTCTTGCCAGTGCTACCTTGCTACTGTGGAACCCCTCTTTCCAGAAATCATTCTCAGAGGTCGACTGCAAATCGTTGCTACTGTAGAAATCATTCTGCTCGTTGCCTGTGCTACTGCTGAGAAGCCCCTGTTCATTGCTACTGCTAAGAAGCCTCTGTCGTTGCTGCTGATCATTCCAAAGCATTGTCGCTACCTATAAGTGTTCACATCCCCTTGATCGACCACTAATCTCCAACGACGCTTGATTCAGTTTTGCTACTGCTGAAGGTACGAAACCTAAGACATTACTCGCGAGTCGCCAAGAGGTACGGGGAACTCGATTTACATTGATAAGAGTTTGATCCTCTATAATCAAAATTAGCCTAATTCCTGATTGTTTGGGTTTGTGAGTATTTGCTTAGATCCTGATTTCTCCTTGCTGCTTATTCACTGCTTGGTTTGAGTTGCATCAATAATCCATATCAAACTTTTGTGCTTTGTGGTGTGTATAGTGACTGTTTCGCTATTGTTACTATTGCAACTGGTTTAATCTCATAACTTACATCTTGCATTCACAGTTGCATTCACTATATCATCCTCACCCAAACAGCCTTATCAATCCTAGATTTATGCCCTCTCTGAAAGACTTGACCATCAAGATGCTAGGTTTGACCAGCACGAGGCCAAGATTGACAAACTTACTTGAGCGTTTGAGAAGTTATCCATGCTTGTCCAACCTCAAACACCACCCCAATTTTCACCTGAACTACTTGTTGGGGGGGGGGAATGATCGCGGTTAGTGGTCGTTTATAAGTCAAGTCGAGCTAATGAGCTTGAGAAGAGAGAACCGGAACCAGCAACTCATCTAATCCTTAAGTGCAAGGGCTGAGGAGTAGCTTGAGGCATGACCAAGGGGATCATAGGAACCGTTAATTTGACAACTCTAGAGATGACAGGAGGACGGGTAACCATAGGGAGCCTAGGTATGTGGACCTTGAAACTAACTGTAGAAGTGTTAACGAGGGTTACTCCAATATTGCTCGAAAGGTGAAAGTCGAGGCCTTCTTTTAATGGAAAGATAGATGCTACCACTTTTTCTGACTGGATAGTTTCTATGGAGGATTACTTTGACTTGTACAAGATGTTTGATATTGAGCAGGTTTGATTTGCTAAGATGAAAGTCGTAGGACCTGCTAGGAAGTTTTGGTAAACTGTCACGAGTCACCTTGAGCGAATGCGCTAACCTCTCATCATTCAATGGGAAGTCTTGAAGGATAGGTTGAAAGAAAAGCACCTTCTGTCTTTCCATAAGGCCCATCTTGTTGACCAGATGCTAGAACTTAGACAGTCCACCTCTAGTGTGTCCAATTACATTAATAATTTTGAGGAATTGACTCATCGTTACGAAGTTCTAGAGGGAGGTAACCTTATCTGTGCCTTACACTCTCGATGAGGCTTACCACAAAGCTTTAGAGGTTGAAAAACTTGATAAGCTTTACCCTGTGTGACTTACTGCTCCTTCCCCTAGGAACCCTACTCAATATGTTCCTAAGATGAATGAGTCTCCTGTTAATGCTTGAATTTCTAAGGGCCATCCCCCTCAAATCCCACCTAGAGTAGCCCCGTAGGCGGGGGCATCCTTTAGTACATCTCGTAACCCAGTCTAACGTTTTAGTTATCATGGTAGAGGTCATTATGCTTCCGAGTGCCCTCATCTTACCCTAGCGATAAAGCATGAGTCATTTGAACCACCCGAACTTGAGGAAGAGGTTGTCGATCCTGAGGGAGACTTTAAAGATCTTGTTGGTGTTGAGAACAGTCTTCTCCATGATGCACATCTTGGAGTTGTGAGATGCCTTTTAGCTAACCCAGTCATGAACGATGAGTGAAAACGTACCACCATCTTCTATACTCTTATGAGGTGTGGGGAAACTCTTATGAAAATGGTTTTAGGTGGTGGCAGTACCATGAATGTTGTTGCCGAGGCCATTGTAAAGCATTGTCACCTTAAGGTAAAGCCTCACCACCACCTTTTCAAAGTAGTCTGGATCAATAAGACCCACCTCACAGTTACCCATAGATGTAAGATTTCGATCCAAATTGGTGGTTATAAGGATGAGGTTTTATGTGATGTCCTCCCGATGAATGTCGCTCACATCCTCCTAGATCGTCCTTGGCTTTAAGATCGAAATGTCTCACATAATGAGAGAGAGAACACTGATCCCTTTAGGTACATAAATAAGAACATCACTCTTAACTCATGTCGACCTAGAGAGTTGTTGTCTTCCCCAGGTCTCAAACCTTCCCTGGGCTTCTCCTGTCCCCATAGTATGTCTACCCCTCCTAGGGGAATTATTTCCCTTCTTCACCATAGACCTTTTGAACGACTAGGAAACTCTAACAAGTTATTATTATTGCCATCAATAATAATAATAATAAATATTATTATTATTAATGTTAATATTAATAAAAATTACTAAGTACTAATGTTAACAATAATTAATAGTTGTTAAAATAATGGTTAATAGGATTGTGATAACAATAATAATAACAAACAATTATTAATGTTGGTAATTATTATTTAATAATTAATTAAATAATTAATAATTATCATTAACATTAAAAATAATTACTATTAACATTATTATTAGCTATGAATAATTACTAATAATAATAATTATGATAATAACAATTTTTAATTAATAAAAAAATAAATCATATTAAAATTATTAATATTAATATAAATAATAATTAAAATAATAATTACAATAATTATTATTAATATTAAAATGACAATTATAATGCTTATTAATCTTAATAATATTTATTAATAGTAACATTACAATTAATATTAATATTAATATTCATTACTGATGACATTAATAATAATAATGATAATAGTAATTATTATTATTGAAAATTGGTAATAATTGCAATAGTAATTATCATTTATATTAATTATTATTATTATTGTTAAAAATAATTATAATAATTATTATTAATAAAAATTACTAATTAATAATATTAACAATATTAAATTTTAATAAATATAATAATTGTCATTAAAGTCATTTATAATAATAATTAATAAAAATAATCATTAACATTAATGCCTATTATTTAATAATTAAATAATTAATTAAGAACAATAATTAATTGTTATTCTTATTGTTGCTATTATTATAATCAATTACTATTAATGTTATTATTTAATAATAGTTATGAATAATAATTAAAAATTAGAAATAATTATTAGTTAGTCCTAAAATGCTAATTAATTATAATAGTTATTATTAATATTAATGATAATAATTAACAATAATAATTTCAACAATAATACTTCGTAATTTTAATAATATAAATCATATTAAAAATGTGTGCAAGTCAATAGGAGTGAGAAAGTGTGATATTTACTTTAAGAAGTAGGAAGTTGTGGAAAGGAGTGGAAAGAAGTGAAAAAGAGTGGGAAAGTGTGGAAAGGAGTAGAGTGGAAAAATTTACCCGCGAAAAGAACACAGTCTTAAGGCAAAGATCAATTTTTTTGTTTTCAATTCTCTTTCTTTTTTGTTTTCGGTACTACATAAGTTGGGCCATTGCGTCATATAGGATGTGCAAAATCGATTAACTGGTTTTTTGGTTCAATTACCAGTTAGTCGTTCACAAATAATAAAAAAATGTATACTTTCTTACCTAATTTTTCATTTTTTAAGTTTAAATGTCTTTTATAAAAATTAAACTTTGGTTGCCTTTTATAAATAATACAAAAGTGCACTTTCTTACCTAAATTTTTTATTTTTATGTATAATTTTTTAAAAAACAAAATTATTTTCGGTTCGGTTGACCGAAGTTAACCATTTCAAATTGTCCGAACCAAAAACCGAAAATTTTTTTATGTTCGGTTAGCCAAACTAATTTTTTTGAAAAATTTGTTTGATTAATCGGTTTTTCGGTTCGATTTGTTCGATTTTTCATTTTGATTTTCAGTTTTGGGTTTTTTTGCACGCCCTTAGCATCATATGCTTGATCATGAAAACCTAATGAGATCATATAAGTCGAGAAAATAAAGGGGCCACATAAGCAAATTTGTTCCTCCTAGGAATTTATGAGAGATGGAAATGAAAGCACAAGGAAGACTTGGATAACCGTTATCTCAAAAACATTGTAGGTGCATCAATATTTAGTGTGTACGTTTGCACATAATTATTATGTCAAAACAACGGATGCAATTGATATTAATAGTACTCAAGGCAAGAATCAAGGTTCCAACTTCTAACAAGAAATTTTTGCGCAAAAACAGGAGCAAGATACAGTGGACGAGCAGGATGAAGAGAATGAGAACGGCTGTCAAAATATCAGAGTGACGATCGACGAGGTGGACGAATCAACAATACCCAGTTCAGTGGGAAATGCATCCAACAGCAGAGGCAGATCGACACACAATCGTCTCACGAAGGTAGATCCCTGATTGACATTCATCTTTGCCTGAATTCTTGTCTTTTTTGCCTACAATGCCATTAGCATGGGCGTAGACATAGGAGCTACTAGTATCCGTACATGAACAATTATTATATATCGACGCAATTTAATTTTTTCATTCCTCTAACTAAACATAAGATTAATTAAAATATTTCGACACTGGTGTCAGGATTTTATGCTGAGGGAGCCAAAATTAACAGGGGTATTGGATTTACCCTGTGAACATGGGTGTCCTGTGCATCTGATGGTCGTAGATAGAAATTTTTTAATTTGAATAAAAATTCATGTCATTTTTTAAGGACTTCCACAAAATTAATTGATACATCATACATATTAGATCAAGGATGTTTAAAGGACGCTATTGTACATACTTTTGGATCTACCACTAAAAATTGTCATGTGGAACTATAATGTAATTCATTATGCTAAATTCACAAAAAATTCTTTCAAATCCAAACAGCTTGAATGATAAAACCTTAACTCTGTGACACTCGTCCACAATGATGTCAACCAAATCTTGATTATTCTTCGTTTTAATTGGAAGTCCATGAAGATGAAAATGGGTCTAAATACAAGTACCTAGAACTATCCTTAACATTTTTAATTAGGATAGCTAACATTTTTTTTATATTGTATATGGCAAGAAATAAAAGTAGGTATTTATAAATGGGTATAAATCATAGTAAAAACAAAGGGGGGATAAAATCTAACCCTAATAGACAAGACATGTAAAATATCATTAAAATTCAAAATTAAGAAGGAACAATGAAGGAAAATTAAAAGCAACAGAAGCAAAGATTTAAAAAAAAAAAACTTTGCAAAAGATGAAAACTAGAATTAAAGATGCATAATGAAGGAAAATAAAAAGTAAAAAAATAAAAACATTCAGACTAAAAATGAAAAGAAAAATCAATGAGCCTTAAATGAGTTAAAGACATATTAATTCAAACGGTCGAGTTAAATCCAAGTTATATATATTCGCGTTTGAATAAAACATGGATCATGTATATATTGGGTATGGATAAAATTCAGCTTGGTATATTTCGGTTTTGGGGGTTTTAGGTCAACCCAACAGCTTTGGAGCTCTTTTTTAGTGCGTTATTTTTCTTTTGCCAAAATTGAAGTTTCCGTATATTTATTACTCAAAGTCGTCAATATATAATGAAAAAGTATATTAGTTGTAACTTCTCAAAAGAATATTAAAGGCCTGATTGGTGAGAAAAAAATGAAATGGAATGAAATCAGGGGGTTTGGGTATAGAACTTGAATCTTGAATTCAGTTATTTGGTGAAAATTGGAATGGAATCAAGTTTTAGTTCTTACTATTTGCTGAACAATTATGGAATGCGATCAAATCTATTTTTATTTTTGAGATGTTATATGCAATTATAAATTATTTTCATTTTTAGTATTTTTACTTTTGTTAAAAATAAAGTTTGAGCATCTTATTAAATCACAAAATCAATGCTAGTTTCAATAAATCACTCATAAAAATTCATCATTAATTTAATCATATTAACACTATGACTCTTTCCTAAATTTGGTCTCTCACATCTACATCCAAATTATTAATTTGAACAAATTAGCCATGGACAAAAAACCCCTTAACCAAATTATCAATGAGAGGATATGAACTATAAGGATGGAGCCTAGAATGTTCATATTTTTTAATATATTAAGCTATTATATTTTTAATTTAATAATTGCTTTTGTTTAGTGCAAGCACCACCATTGATGCTATTCTACTCCTCCCTAGCGGCAAAACCAGCAAGGTAGAAACCCAGCGGAAATGTAAAGTCATCGGTGCGGCCGCTGTTGTCAGTGTTACCACTGTTGTCGGTTCTGCCGCTGTGGCTGTCACCGGATGCTATCTTAGCTGGTGATATGCATCATGTAACCAAATTTGTGAAACACAGCATAGATCTCAGCAAATTTCCAAAAATCAGTTGGCAGTGGTGCACAGTCGTCGGAGGTCAGACTTGCCAGTGGTGCATAGTCGGCAGTTGACAGGCTCTCTCTCCACCTCTCTCTCCCCCCCTCTCTCTGATATCAAGGTTTGCGGTTCATAGACCTGGTAAAACTGATCTGAGACCCGAAACCTGAACCGAACTAACCCGGACCCATACCCGACTCGATACTCGAAATATGCTCAACCGAAAGTGGACCCGAAACCCGAATTGACCCGAATCGAACCATACCCGACCCGTAATTTTCTATAAAGTTGCTTGTTTTGGCATGATGAGCGTATTTGACCAAAAATTGGTTGACCCGAAATCTACCCGAACCGAATCATACCCGACCTAAACCGAAACTACCCGAAATATCACTTAACCCGAACATGACCCGAACTTGATCCGACCCATACCTGAACTTGATCCGACCCGTACCTGAATCGAATGACCTATTTGCTAGGTCTAGCAGGTCATGAGCCTTGGATAATGGCTGATGTTTTGAGAAATTATTTTTCCTTTTTTTTAATTGAAAGGTTGAACCCTGAGGGGTTGGGAACTTAAACCCCTTTGTAAGTGGGAGGATTCAAGTTTCTTTGTTTTGGGAGAGACTTGAAACCCCTAGATTTCAAGTTCTATACCCAAAAAACCCATACCAAACGTTTGGGTGAGGAACTTGAAATAGTGGGTTTCAAGTTCCATTCCTTTCCTTCTTTCCAAACACACTCTAAAAATATTTAAATGTTTCATTACAGACTATGAACGTCATGTATGGGTGGAAAAATTCAAGCCGCCTTTGAGTTGTATTGATCATTCTGTACATTGAAATGTAAAGCTCCAAATGTAATTAAATCACTATTTGTGTTCTTTTCATTAGTTTCCCCAATTGGAAAAGATAATCGAAATGATTAGGCATTACCGCCGTCCAACAAGGACAAGGCTTTGCTTGTAAATGATAAACTTATCCATAACAATCAATGTTTACCATCAAAGGCATTCACACCATCACAACTCATCCGATCATTTAGATAAATATAGAAATTGTTCTAACATCAAAACCATTCGAACACCTCAAGTGTTACACCGAAATATAGAATTCTGATAAAATATAAAGTCTCAACACCAAAATACAAACTCCGGAACAAACCTAGATAATTTTGCGAGCTTACTGGCGTACTGCATCACACTCATGGCGCCACTCATCTTCAGCTCCATAAACTCTTTTTCCTTGTGTCTTTAGACCATAACTGGATAGAATTTTGCACTCAACTCACTCAGGAATTTATTCCAGGTGAATTTAGGCCTTACAAGCTTATCCTTAACAGTATTCCGCCAAATGTCAGCTTCACCGGTCAAATAGTACGTCCCAATATTTACTCTTTTCTTCCGACACTTCCACCACTGTAAAGATTTTCTCCATTCCCCTTATCCATTCCTCTAATACTATTGGATCATAAGATCAATCATAAACTTTAGGGCTGTGTCGTGCTATCCTATCCACTATTTTATCCTCTTTAGAAGGGGTTTCAGTGGGTACTTGGAGAATCTACTTCATCAATTCAGCTACTAAAGCTGGCCAGTAGTGCGGGTCTCCAATGTTGCTAGCCAACTCAGATAGAATTGGTGGCACTTGGCTAAAATTTGATGGCACATGATAGGAGGCTCGATCACTGGATCCCTAGCTATGATCCGAGATTTTCTCTATATGAATCTCTGCATTGTTGTGCACTGATTCGGACATTCTGATTATATATTAACGAGACAATTCAATCACTGGAATACTGAAACATATAAGATAAACATGCCCAATAAATACATTTAATATAACTCAAAGATTATTGAAAACAAACCCAAAGTTTCATCATATTATTTCATAACTACTTATTTACATACATAACTGCCTGTTTATACGCATGATCAGCAAAATATATTACATCTAACTGACTAGGCAAAGTCAGTTTTAACTCCTAACTCAACCCAAACACTAACTATCTGCTGGACACTAGGTCTGCCACATGCCCAAAAAGTGATACAGACCATGTCGTCACGGTCGAAGAGAATTGGACTAACTATATACAATGTCATATCCTACACAAAATGCATCCATCCAAAACAGACCATGCTATAGACAAACAGAACGCAAAAGAAAACTACCCCTAGAACCACCTAATGATCCCTAGATGGATCGTAATTTGGGTCGGACTCATCATCAGGCTCTTCGCCTAAATCGAAGCTACTAGTCGATGCCTCTGATTCGGCATCACCAACCTCCTACTCAGCCTATTAGTCCGTTATCATCTCGTCAATCTCCTGATCCCACTGCTGCGCTACCCCCACCTCATCAATTCCTGATCCTCCTCGGGATCATCCTCCTCCTCCTGATGGCCCTCGTCCTCAGAACTAACCACCACTATTTCTGGTGTATTAGGAAGGTCTGTCACCACATGAGCCTTCCCAACGCTATTGGGCATCAATGGGGTATCTGGTGCGGGCGGGGAGGGTGATCCCTGTGCTGGCGCTGGGGCTGCACGCGGGGAATGTGCTTGATGTAATGGGAAGACATGCTGTAAAGTCTCCATGGTAATCCCCTTCTGTTCAAACTCTTCCCTCAATAACAACTCTGTGGCGATAGTAGTCCAAACCACCTAGGCTTGAAACCTAGACCGTCCCAACCTGGGTTCCCTGTTACCATATAGTGATGATAACGGAGCCTAAACTCCATCCATGGATGAACTGCGGGTGAGGACTAGAGCAGTCTATGTGCGTACACCGTAATATTGTGAAACTCAGAAAAAGGGTCCTATGCATGAGCCTCTATACTCGCATTCAGTAGTGCGATGTGAGCAGGCACAGATGCACCCGGCATCACGTTAAGAGCGTAAAGGTCAATCTAACAAAAAAATAACATATATGAGAGGCATACATAACCATAATGAAGGAACATGCAAATGCAAGTAATCCTGCATGTCTAATATCGTTACTACACTTCTAATATCACTCTAGTAGTATACAATGGCCCTCCTTACCAATCATTCTCACCCTCTTATTTCTAAATTCCACATTCCATAAAAAAAATCTCAACCTGGCTCTGATACCAAATTTGTAACACCCCAAATATAATTAAATTACTGTTTGTGTTCCTTTCATTAGTTTCCCCAATTGGAAAAGATAACCCAAATGAGTAGGCGTTACCGCCATCCAACAAGGACAAGGCGTTACTTGTACATAATAAACTTATCTGTAACAATCAATGTTTACCATCAAAGGGATTCACACTAACACAACCCATCAGATCATTTAGATAAGTATAAAAATTGTTCTAACATCAAAACCATTCAAACATCTCAAGTATTACACCAAAATATAGAATTTTGATAAAATATATAGTCTCAACACCAAAATATATCACAATACGGTGTTATAACATTTCAATGATAATACACCACTATTTCATATAGACTTCTTAGCTCACTTATCATCTTCAGTCGTTCTGCCCGCCTGAATGTGATTCACTAAATATTTTCCTAAAACAAAACATGAAAACATTTCGAACTGTGAGTCGAAACTTAGTACATACATTCCTGTATTGTTAAACATTTATGAAAAACTGGTTAGGCCAGTATTGCAATTCATTTTTAATTAAAAACAGGGAATGAGATAAATATGAAATTGTATTATCAATTATTATCTGATAGTGAACCCCTGGTAACTGTTATAATCTGAAGATAAGTGTACACCTGCCAAGCCAATCAGGACCTGACCTGAAGCCGCGTGGGTAATTGAAAGGCTATGCCCTGTAACTGATAACTGATTGGGTCATTATGTGATAAATCACTGATTAAACTGATTTATTGATGTACTTACCAAAACATTGTAATTTTGATAAATACGTGCTGATTTCTAAAGACACAAACAATAAACGTACCTGAAATTTTTAAATGTAAGCTCACTAAATAATATTATGCACAAAAGTGGAAGCATTGATAGATTAGGCCTTGATTTTGTACAAAATTACTATTGTAGGAACATACGGTTTGTAAAATTATTTATTTCATATCTAATAATTTAGTACAAGAAAAATAAAAGTATAACAGAGGCTTAAAAAGTATGACTCATAATTTAATCATTTGACCTCTGATTGAGACTCAAAACCCCAATATAGAAAGCTTAGAAGTCCCAAAAGTCTTTCATTTAGAACACCAATCTTGATTCCCACAATAGGATTCCCAAAATGAGGCTAGAACACGAGCATGTCCATTTTGGTCCATTCTGTGCAGTTTTGGTAAAATGACCAAAACCTTTGTCACAGACCTCGGATTAAGGTGATTCAAAAGGCATTTGAAAGCTAACACACTGAACTATATACACACCAAAAATCATAATTTTTCAATGGACCAATGATTGCCAGTTTAATTGTGAACTCTATCGTGATTTCCTAAAATTTTCAGCCCTTACTGTTTAG